>JACFYI010003072.1:1534324-1554728 GCA_014898755.1 Handroanthus guayacan | reverse complement strand
TTTTTTATTTTAATTCTTCAAAGAACATGAATTCTTGGAATTGACATTAGGTTCAATTTCCAAGCCATTATTAATGCGTACTAAAATAAAATCGCCAAAAAAACACAGATTTTTTCCCAGCAAATACAACAGAGAGATCAAATCCCTAAAAATGGAGGTGGAAAAGCTTTTAATGGAGATCATTGAAAGCAGAAAGAAGATTGCAGAAAGCAGTAGAGACTATTCTTGTGGGAATGATTTGTTAGGAATGCTTCTTGATGAAATGCAGAAGGAAAAATCAGAAAATGGATTTAGTTTGAATTTACAAGTCATAATGGACGAGTGTAAAACTTTCTTCTTCGCTGGCCACGACACGACGGCGCTTTTGCTGACGTGGACGGTCATGCTTCTTGCGACTAATCCAACATGGCAAGAAAAGGTTCGAGATGAGGTGAAAGAGGTTTGTAATGGGGGTATACCGACGGTTGACCAGTTATCAAAGCTTAATGTGGTAAGAAGTTTTGAACCCGTTATTTTATGTTTTTATATTTTTCGTGATATAAGCTGACTAATAAGATATGAGATATATAATATGCACTAGCAAAAACGTTAAAATCCTACTAATTTGAAAAAAAATGCCTTTTTTTTGGGTATGGTGTCTAATAATAATAATAATAATAATAACAACAACAATAGAACCATAAAAATATTGTGAAATTTTTGTCCTTTATTGTATGGAAATATATATTTAAGTTGATTGCATTTTTTTTTTTTTGTCTCTCTCCTAAATGGAAATGTGGTGTAAACGTTTATAAATAAAAGCGTAGTCGAAATAAGCATAAACATCTAATCTCTCTTTTGTTCTTTTTTTTTTCCCCATGAATTAATGGTTTGTTGGCACGAATTTGGGTTAATTAATGTCGACATCCAGCATTTGCATAATATGAGCTGGATTTGTATACCATCATTTACTAATTTGTCTTTAATTTTCTACTAATTATTTATTAGTTTCTGTTGTATATAGTAAAATATTTATTTATGATTACAAGTGATTAATTAATTATGCACTGTCGAAATTCATTTATATCTAAGAATCTTTATCTTGAAAACAAGATTTAATTTTTTAAAACTATTCAATTTATTTTTGAAAATATCTTCTACGTAAAATAATTATAAAATATTAGTAATATTATCATCGATTTTAAAAGTACTCATAGTACATAATAAATCTATACAATATGAGTAGGTTTTTGACCTTAAGTAGATTCTTGACCTTTTGAGGCACAAAAAAGAGTATATGTCAATGTTGATACAACCTTTGTGGTTATCATCACATTATCGATTTAACATTTGATATAACTTCAGCATTATCTTGGGGGCTTCAGGTATCTATCTTTACACTTTAGGAAGATATACATTGTCCTTCCTAGCACAACTTTTTGGATATTCGAATACATTTAATAAATTGCTAAAGAAATGACACCTCAGTGGACCCTACAATCCAAGGATGTGAATCAACATCTCTAAACATACTAAGGGGAAATCTGAAATTTTCAAAAGATTGGAGACCTCGTGGAAAATAAAAATAAAAATAGATTGCAAACATTTAGTACTTGGATTTATTCTTGAATTTCTGCATATACGAATATCTAAGTAGTTTATAAAAACTTGTGTCTACTCTTGCAGTTAAGCATGGTGATTAATGAGTCACTTAGGTTGTATCCACCAGCCTCGCTCCTCCCCAGAATGGCATTCCAAGATATCAAACTAGGCGATCTCCACATCCCAAAGGGCCTTTCTATATGGATACCAGTTATCGCAATTCACCACAGTGAGGAAATATGGGGCAAGGATGTGAACGAGTTCGACCCTGAACGCTTCAATTCAAAATCATTCAAACCAGGTCGACATTTCCTCCCTTTTGCTGCCGGTCCAAGGAATTGTGTGGGTCAATCCTTTGCATTAATGGAAGCCAAGATCATACTAGCCATGTTGATATCAAGGTTCAGTTTTACAATCTCCGAGAATTATCGTCACGCTCCAGTAGTTGTCCTCACAATGAAGCCTAAGTACGGAGTGCAAGTCTATATGAAACCACTAAAATCATAAAGAAAACTCCAAAATGGAAGTCACATATTTGTTATTATTTCTTTTGATAGAGATAGTGATGGGATGTGATCGGGTTGTGCTCTCTACTTATATAGCACATACATTAGTTATTATTTGATAGAGATGTGACAAATGAATGATATACTATACTAGTCCTAAAATTATAAACAAGAGAGCACTTTGGGAATATGTTCATATGGTGTTTACTTTTTGGGCTTCTTAATCAATCAATAAAGAATGTTCTTGAGGGAATGATTGAGTTGTCAATTGCATTGTGGATAAGCCCAAAATGCCCGCAAAAACCCTTTAAAAATTAATTTAAACAACAAAGTGATGGGTGAAAAAGGTTTTCTTCTTCAGCCATTGATATGTTTCATATCTATGTATATATATATATATAATCATAATAATAATATGTGTAATGATTATTTGATTCTTCCTTCCCTTCTTTTCCCCCAGCTCATTTCATTAAACAATTGCTTCGGCCTTGGCTTTCAGTTTAAGGAATAGGGCAACTAGGAAGTTGGGCATTATTATTTATATCATTCTTTTTACCCAAAAAATAAATAAATAAATAATAGAAAATAAAAAATAAGCCCACCTTGTCCCTTTTTAATTCTTGGCCACCCCATCATCTGCCTACGCCAGTCTGGATTCTGCTTTGTCCACTAACACCTTGTTTTCTTTTTTTCTTTTTTGTTCTCTTCTTTTTTCTTTTTTTCTTTTTTTCTTTCTTTCTTTTCTTTTTTCTTTCCCCCTTCCTTTTTGTGCTTTCTCACACTAAATATTTTCACTTAACCCCTGAGTTAAAGTTAAATCAATTGTTAATATCCTTTTGGATACGTGCACGCATTGACAATTTGTGGATGCCTTTGTGTCAACATGATCAAGGTGGCCTAGTTGCATGGTATCATTATTGGAATCTCAACTAGTTATCTGTAATAGTATAATTATCCGATATATTTACTGATACGCTAACTAGTTATTTTTTATTATTTATACGTTTCAATACTTTTATACTATGATATGTCGTGAAATTACTAATTTGATTATGTTTTCATAAGTATTATAACCAATCTCGAGATTCTAGTGATTCAGTATATAGTAATTGGTATGTCAATTAATTATTTTCAAAACGATGGTCTAGTTGTTAGTTAATTCTAAGTAACTACAAGTTAACATATTATTAAATCGTGAAAATGTTTTCTCATATGTTATTCATCACAAGATAACTACTTTTAATTAGGTTTTCATGTGTAAGCATTTAACCTATTTCGATATTCTAATTATTTCGGTATAATTTTAGGCATGCCAATCAGTTATATATATTTTCAAAACAATGGTTTACTTGTTTAATTGATGTAATAAATCACACTCCAATTAGTTATTTTCAACTTATTGCGAGTTAACATAGACTTGTACTGTGAACACGTATTCTTGTATGTTATTTATCACGAAATAACTAATTTGAAAGTGATTTTCACAAGTAAAAGCATAATCAATCCTGAAAAATTTAATTCAACGCAAGAAATGATTTCATTAAATACATATAGTTGAAGCCAAATGATTCTACCAATCAAAATTAAAGTACCTAATTAGGCAAGCACTCCAACAATATTATTCAAAAAATAAAAAAGAACAACAAAAGATTAATTAACAAATTAGAATGCAGCACTTAGAAATTGAAAAACTTATCACTAATGAAGTGATCATGAATGAGAATATTGACAAAGTGGAAGACAGAAACAGGCAGAACCACTTAAACCTGAACTGCATTATAAGGGAATTTAAGGTCATTGCTTTGTGATTTTCTTTCTAATTAAACTATATATATTAATTTATTTAATTATGTAAGTCTTATGTCTGTATATATATTGACCTGCCATTTTGTTCCATACATTGAATATGATAAGTCAAAACAAACATGGCCCAATTAATTAACAATTAATCGCGCAATTAAGTGGAGATTAGTGTACATAAATGGGAATATATAACCGACAAGTTAGCTGATGACATTTTAGTACTGTGTAATACTTATGGAGTTCGACAAGAAGCATCTTCGGTAAATGGAAAAAATGTTGATTATGTCCGTATTAGGCTTTGAATTATATCATGTTTATTTGCAAGCAAGTTGCAATTATATGGTAATTATATTGTTAATTTTGTCATTAATTGTCGACAAAAATGAGAATCAAAAACTGATAACAGGGCGGCTGCTGGCAGCTGATGTCTGTTTTCAGACTCGTTAAATCTTAAATTAAACCTTAGTTAATGAGGTAATATAATGCAGAGCTAAGTGGAGCGTTTGGATTTTTGTATCTTATCGTTTCAAGTGAAATATATAATAAGACTTGTTCTGTTGGTCCATTACTGTGATCTATTTTGATAAACATAATCAAAATTATTAAGAACTTGTTTGGATGTCCTTTTCATCTTGAAGTCATATCCGAAAATGAAGGCTCCCAAAAATCCAAAAGTCTAGTCCATTGTTGAAGGTTTTTTATAGTCATGATTTCAGGAAATAATTTTTTACCGCTCATAAATATCATAGGATCAATCACCTACCCAAGTGATAAGAAATGTGATTCACTAAGTCGGCGATCCGGAGGCTAGGTTTAAATCCCACATGAAACACTTCTTCCCTTATTTCCCCCATTGCTAAGCATCACCATTCAAATATTTTCCACATTTTCATAATTCTAAAGCTCTTATATAACTTAATTCAGGATCAGATTCTTATCGTCACCATTCAAACAAGTCCTTAATTACTATAATTTGAAGCCCAAAAACATAAAAGCAAAATACAAAATATAACTACAAAGATATTGCTAACCTATATTTTATTTTTATAGAATTTACATTCGCGAATGTTTTACAAGAAAAATAACAAATTTTGTAAGAGAATAGAAGAATTTGCCATTATTGTACATGAATAACTTTAAAATTTCTATTAATGCTTTTGATCAGTTCTCTTAAATTCAAGATATAACAAAAGATTCTTTATGAAAAAAGAAGTTTCTAATGCTCCAATTTTTTGACTTAATTAGTTGGACAAGACCTGATATTGATTGGAGTTCATTTTGGAAGATCATAATTTAAAATAAGATTAATTTAATAATTAATGTGACCGTGGAAATAATTATTGATTATTTGGGTGCGTATTTTAGGCGCATATAAGCATGATGCAGAAATTATAAAAAATACACTTACGAGATAGGTTAAAAAGATATTCCACTAAGTGCTTAATAGCTTTTGAATTAAAAACAATAATATTTTAAGTGGTTGACCAGTCTATAAAATTCAATAATAATATCTCAAAGGGATCAAGATCCAAAAAGTACATTAAGGTAAGATTTTTCCTTATTCGTGTTTCTTAAATTTAGCAATTATTAAAATGAAAAAATACGACTATAAAAAATATTAATAAAAAATGACAATTGCAGTCAAAGATAATGAGTAGTGATTGTAATTGTTAACGGTATAATTGAAAAATTAAAATTTAGTATTCAAACATCATTTTACACTCAGAACGATATTGAATTTGTCGCACATCAGAAGAATCAAATGTCTTGAGATATTCTATAAGTTATGCCCGCTCTCTCACTCATTGAAGCGCATGTTCAAAATAAAACCCTCCATCATGAGTCAACCATAGAATACTTTAAAGCTATTGAACATTTTATGTCGACGACGAATTTACACAAAAGATCATATGTATACGTAACTACTTACAATACACGAAATGTGATCATAAATGATAATCATATTTACTATTGAATCATGTAAGAAAATGTATGCACGTGATTTAGTCAAAATTTAATGACACTCATGACTCATTAGGTGTGTTTTAGGGTTTCTCATAAAGTAATTAATATCAATGGAAAGCCAACATGAATATAGAACATTTTTTATTTCATTTTATTTCTTTTGTTAATAATGAATTAGGAGGCCCATCCTCACATAAAAGAAATTATCCTAAGATAATGATTAGACGTTTACCTTTTCCAGTTCTATTTATATATATCCTTTGCACGAGCGGAAGTTAGTGGCCAAAAGTTGAAATGTAATATATACTACTAATCTAAAACAAATCTCTCATCTTTACCTTTTGCCTTTCTAGAAAGTAGGGAAAATTAACTTCATTTATATGAATATTTATGTAGACTTTTAAGATGTTGAATGTGTAAGGATCTTATAATAATGATGATGATGATGATGATGATGATGATTTTCCACCCGACATATTTTAATGGATGAAGATTGTTATTCAATCTCGAGCTCAGTATGAAACATTTTATCCAACGAGCATCTCATACCTATCAAGTAGGACATTTTAATTCAACCTAACTTTCAAAATTGATTGGAATTCAAAGATTAAATTTCTAAAATACACAAAAAAGAAAATACCTAACTCGACCACCACCATAACCAGAGACGAAGTTTGGCAGAATTTGATCAAACATATTTTGACAAGAGGTCAATCTATAATTTGATGCTATGATAACATGCACATTTAATTTCCAGAATACTCAATTCAAACACATATGTATCTATTTGAAAATTTGATCTCAACCACTCAACTTATCACATTATTCATCAACCATTCGTCGTTCCACCAAAAGAAAAAATAAAGTTAAATTGCCCCTTTATGAATATGAATAAGCACGTAAAAAGTATATGACTTAGATAAAATACGACTATTTTTATCATCACTATCTATTGACAAGATGTTGAATTTAGTAAATTAATTTTTCAGTTAATCTTATTAATGATCTAGTGTTTGATTAACTAAGCACGCTGAAATGATGATTCATCGTCATAATTACATTAACCACCTTCCTCACCACCAAAGATTACACTCTTAGTTTAAGTGTTTGACAATTATTTTATAATATGAACCAATATTAAAAATATTATTCAATTTTAATGCATATATGTAGAGTATCTCTTTGTTACCGCTAAAGACAATTTTTTCACCGAAAAAGAGAAAAAAAAAATTAAAAAAAAAAAAAGGAAAATCATACTCATCTGCCAGTCCATTTTCTATCTATATATACAAAAATAAAAAATAAAAAATAAATAAAATAGGATCAAGTGGGAGTATATTGCTACATACAATAAGGGATACCCTCGTGCAACATCAATAGTAAAATATAATGAGGCATCCATGTTGCACATGCTCCTTGGACAAGATATCAATATACAATATGTCAACTTGACCACTTAGATTCATAAAGTTTGGGATGAGAAAGACTATGAGGATGTAAAAAGGATATTTGCGGCCTAGGGGATGGATCAATGGTTCAAAATTGATGAATTTGCCAACTTTTAGTAAATTAATTCTTCAATTTTGCAATTTATTCATGTCAAAAAAAAATTTATAATTATATGTACATAAACATATTAAGGTCAACAATGGTTAAGCTCAACTTGTGATCAAACTGCATATTTCCAAACCACCTATGACACTAAAATAGATTATGGCCGACAAAGTAAGACAACCTTTGAGCCAATCAGAACCGAGTATTATCCAATCTAATCTCATACTAGTTATAGGGTAGGACTCTATAGTGTTCAAGAAACCACACCGGACCAGCCGGTTCAACCAGGGTTTCGGTCCGGTTCAATCATAAAAACTAGTTTTCCTCAAAACCAGTCTAAAATTGGTTGGACCGGTTTTTGAATCGGTTTTTAACAATTAATTAAAAAGAAAAAGAAAAAAAACACTAAAAATTAATGTTTGAAACTTTTGTGTTATGTGAGTTGGTATCTGTTGGTCATATAATAGATACTTTAATAATATTTTCTTTTGTAAAATTTACTTTATGATTTGACATTTTAAATTGATGTATGGATATTGTTATGAAGTAGAATTGGAGCTGAAAATTTCATAAATCGTGGGCATTTTTTATTTTTTAATAATATATATTTATTTTGCATTTTTTATATTTTTTAATATATGTATATATAATGTTATATAAAAATAAATATAACTATGACGTCATACCTGTTGAACCAATGGTTAAACCTATTAAACCAGTAACAAGTAAGGCCACTGATTCAATCACCGGCCCAGTTTTTTGAACATTGGGACTCCATCCAAATAAAGCAAAGTTCAACTCAAATAAGCCAGGATTCTTAGTTCATACAAGATTTGAAGCCTTAATCCACGCAGGGCAAGAAGAGTCTTAATTTAGATAAGACTAGATTCTCAATGAAAGCAAGTCTAAGACCTCATTGGTTGTTTATCCAGTAGAAAACAAAATATACACTTACAAATTAATATTTATTAGAAATAACTTGAATGAAACATTTTGATCTTTTTTTGAAATATTCTTTTATTCTCACTATTGTATTTTTTATCCTGCCTCAACATATTCTGGTTTAAGTAATACAGGATTTCCTTAGATCTCTACCCGATGTCCCTAATCGTTTTCAAGAAAATTTTGAAGACAATTCTCATAATTATCGTCTTCAATAGTATCTAATTTTGAGTGTATGCTTAAAGGTGTGATTTGTCTTATTAAACCCATCAATAGATACACATGAGCAATGTACTAGAAAATCGCTCTAGATCCTCTATTTCAAATCCTGTTCCATTTCTTATTTCATTGGACAGATGCTTGTCAAGTATATGACATTTATAATTCTATATTTTAATAAGGAAGAATTTAATATATCTAGCACATATTTAAAATATAAATTAAGAAATGAAATACCATTTTAAAATAAAAGTTCCTAACTACTCAAAAGCATATTCGTGCTTTTCAATCACAAAATTTCACTTTACACCTCCGAAACGCATCTCCGACAACGTGCGAAATACCAACCTCAAGACCATATATGATGGTACAAGGTGGGCTCTTCTGGCCCATAAATTGTCATGGATCATTAATCCTAGGGCGAATCGGGTACTATCCATTAGTAATAGGTAGTGTCGGGAGTGACATATCTCAGGGCACCGACTACACATCTTGACAAGGAAATCCAGTAACCATTATTGGCTTGGCATATTTCAACACCCAAATTTGCTATTTTTTCCAATGAGGAGAGGAAACGATTAACACAATCGATTATTTCATCAGCACATTATCATTTTCAATTAGTTAGCAAGATTCAAAGATCAGGTACAATACTCGTTGTTTAATAAGATAACGTACAAACTATTATAAAATTAAATGAAAAAAAATCTCAAAACTATTATAAAATAAAATAAATTGTCCACATAGTTTAGTCTATATTTAGGAGTTGAAAAGTATCTAAATTTAGATCAATAATTATTCATTTAACTTCTGATAAATGTGCGAGATCACAATAGTATTTTATATATAAGAAAGTACTTGAATATACAATCATATCCTTTCTCAAGATTTACAATAACTGAAATGGCCTTCAACACTTGGTGTTTTACTTGGGGTGAACCTGTGTTTTTGAATTGGCCTTCTACAGTGACAAAAAACGAATTATTAATAGCAACCAACTGTACTATGTACTATGTCACGTGACATCATTTCAAGATCTGTTTCAGGTTAAATTTATGACTACTAATCTCATTCATGCTTTTCGGGTTGGGATCAGGTCACATTGGAACCCATATAGAAAGACAAATCCTATTCATGGAGGTTCTTAGCCTCGGTCTTGAAGATCATTTTGGGCATTTGGCTTCTATTGGGCTTTACCCGTATTAATTTCGACTTGTGAAATACAAACAAAGTCAGTTATAATCTTTTGTTAATTAAACTATGAAGCTATTGTAAAAGATTTATAATAGAATCAAGTGAAGCAGGTTCAAGCTCGATTTCATTAACAATCTACATAACTCAATTATACAATTAAGTTCAAAGAAATTAATACACTCATTTTTTGGGTACTTCAAATCAAGTGATGTTTTATTTGTTGAATAGTGGATATCAACATTCTATATCAAAACCTTGGTCGTAATGATTTCCTATTCGTTTTCACATTTCTCCCCACTCCCCATCCCCATCCGTTGACATTTTATCAAACCACACACACGGCAATTACACACATAGAAAAAGTGGAAAAATACAAGTGCTTCTTGTTTCATGTTTTTTTTTTTTTTTTTTGGTCTTTTCTATTAACTAGAAACCCTAAACATTTATCTTATTCAATTTTAGCAGAAAATACCTTTTTTTTTTAATTCATAGCTATGACCATCATTTTCAAACCTATATACTTATTTAGTCAACTGGCACTAGCATTCCACTAATTAGTCAAATAACTATTTTCTCTATTCTTATAAAATAATTGGATCCATAATATCCCAAATAAAATCTATTGAAGTGACATCAAGAAGATAAAGGAACTCGCAATCAATAAAAGTGTCATTTTCATTATAACTCTTACATTAAAGTATCATTTTAATCAAAGTTAATACAATATGCTTCTAGTTCAACTACATCTATATATATATATATATATATATTCAGTTTTTAGAAGATGAAAATCAAAAAACCAAAATGAAGATGAAACCGAAATTACAAATTGGGAGAATGAGGTTCTTAGATGGATTGTGCAATATACTAAGCTCATTTATTTGCTCGATGGGATAAGTGATAAATAATATGAATAACTAGGTGTGGGATGGAATTGTTTAGTATTCATAATCATATGTTTATTTTGGGAGATTGAATTAATGATAAAAATAAAATCATGTTCACATTGACTGATAATTAATAGTTGATTGAGAGTATTTTCTCAAAATACCTTGATGCAAAATAATAAAACAAAAAAAAAGAAAAAAGAAATGAGTTGTAGCATCTTATCTGTTGAATAGGAATGGAGTTGTAGCGTGTTCAAAATTAGTGCATAAGGGTGACTTGATAATTGTTCAAGGAGTGTGGGAGTATGGATAAGCCAATCACACATACATTGGTGTGATAAGTAATCACAAAAGTTGGCCCATTAATACCAGGTCATGCTAATTTCATGAGCCAAATACATTTTTTAATCAACCATAGTAAAAATGTACTAGCCCCAGTAATTTAGTCCATCCCACCTAATCACTCATGGTAAATGAACCCTAGAAATGGACCCAAGAAAGAATCATTACCATATTTTATAACCGAACAGTTAAAACATGGGATAATTACCTTAACACCCTTTGTAGCATTAAATACACCTCACACTCTACTGTTAGATTAACAAAGACTATGCTTATAACATTTCTGTTAATTTGTTAAGACATTCAGGTAGTCCAACTATAATGTGCAGGGATAATATTGTAACTTTTCATACTACAATGAATATTTATGTAATTAGACCAAACCTCATCTAATTGTCATGATAATTATTACCATAACTTAGAAGTGGACCAAAGCATCACATCCCATCCAAATGTGGTTTAGAATCAAATCTTTTATTTCAAATGATATTTCATCTCCCATTTCCCATTCTGTATAATAAATACATGCAAAGTGTATTAAGTCTTAAAAGAAAAAAAAAAAAAAAATCATTTGATTGCGGGTGCAATTCACAACTCGTGAAATTTAGTAAAAACTATAGAGGATCCAAAAAAGTCCAAATGAGCGGTCGGCCAGCAGCAAATGTCAACTTACGTAAGTAAAATCTTCAATCATTACCAAAGGAATAAAGTGTCCAAGTCCAAAGACTTCAAAAACTAGTACGTAAAAGATCAGTCAGACACCAATACCTCTAATGGCCAAGTCTCCACGCAATGACGGTCTGACAGAGCAGTACACTCACAGCCTCAATGCGTCTCAACGCGTGTGCGTGTGAAAAAGGGTTCATAAGGCGGGCAAGACTCGGCATGTTTAGAAGATAAGACGATGCATCTGGAATAAAATGTACTATAGTAGTAATCTATGGCAGCGTAGTGACGCACGGGTCGCCACTTAAGGCCCCAGCCACCAGGAACAGGTGTATTGCACTGCCCTTGTTTTACGGACAAAGTCAACCCAAGTATAGCTTTCCCATTTTCTTCAACAACTTAAGTGCTTTCTGATTTAGGATATCCTGCTTTAATGATTCTACTCTTGACATGCTTAAGAGCCTCACCATTTCCTAAATTGGATCCTGATTCCTCTTCTATAGAATTTCTTGAAGAAATATACTGTAAAGAGATAAGATGGATATATGCACCTATATTCTTCTCAACTCTGCTCGGCTCATCCTTGCAACAAGGGCCATCTAAGGCATGTCATGCGTGGGAGAATTTCACAAGGGGTTGTCAAGACATAGACCACAAATGGTACTTTACCCTCTCAAATTCATTCATTTTGACATATTAATCCTGTCTCCTAAAAAGTAACTTTTAAAGTACCCTACCCCATTAACTTAAAGTCACCAAAGCACTTTAACACTTGAAGAAAAATTTTCAGGCAAAATATATAGTCCGATGCTGCCTCAAGTGGATTTTCAAATGAAATAGACTATCGGAAAACTATCATGTAACTCACAAATATATTTTCTAACAAAATATATAGTGGAAGAATTAGCATGTGCTTTTATGTGCCTTATTAAGGACAATCATCATTTTTGCCCATGTCCATTCAAAAATTTGTCTTGAGAAAGGCATGTCAAGGTCATATGCTAGTCTTCCAACTATCGATTTTATCTGAAAATTCATTAGGAGCAATATGCTTCAGTGACTTTAGGTTGAGATGAAGTACTTGCAAGTTATTTTTTCAAGGATAATATGCCAAGCGAATGAATTTGAGGGGTGAAGTGCCATTTACTCTAGGAAAAACAAATACAAAATTGAATATGACTGTAGTGAGCGAGGAAAGCAAGTGATGTACGCTGTTGCCATGCAAAAAACTTGCACCATTGAAATGACAAGTAAAAGATGGTGGAAGAGATTCTGTTATGGATATCGATCATGGGACGTTGGTGGGTTTGACAAGAGAGGTGACAAAACAAGCCTTGGCATGATGCACAGATTATGGATCACCATCATAATTCTTGGCAAGAGGTGGCCAAGTTGCACAAGCACTACAAAATCTACAACAAACAACCATGGTTAATGGGGAATTCTAGCCACTATAAAATTGAAGCATGGACTTGTGTTGTTACGTACAGTATAAGTATGCATAATTTGTCAGTTAATGGATACTCAGATAGTGTACCTTTTCCTTTACAACAAGGATAAGACAGTGATGATGTGATTTTGAAGTCACTCTCGAGCATATCAAGTTTACATCTACGCGTTGAATCAGTCAATTCTGTGAAGCTTACACCTAGAAACCAAGATTTTGAAGTAAAAATGAAAAAGTAAAACGATATCCCAACAAACAAGTGTTAGAACCTGCAAGAGAGACGTGACTAATTGGATCAGTAAACAAACAAATTGTGGGCATATAATCCACTAATCATACGATCCTGCACTGTGAACTAATTCACCAACTCCAGTAAAATAAATAGTCAATTTCACCTTATGGATCTTGCTGCTGCTGCAGGAAGATTAAGACATGTAACCAAGTTCTGTATCGACTGGAATGTTTTGCACATTGAATTGCTCAGCTCAAGCAAAATCATTCTTGAAAGAAACATAATATTGAGAGGAAGAAATCAACTTCTAAAATGGCGTGCAGATGAGTTACTGCCAATCTATTTCAATGCCATCACAATTCTCACAAGCTATCTTGCCCCTAGCAAACTAGTCCTCCAAAAAGGATCTGGAGTCAACCTCAATAGAAAGGGTCCAGGGTGGGCTTTCAAGATATATCATAATTAGAATTATTAAATATACTTAAAAAAACAGAACTTTTCCAGTTATGTTCTCATCAGGTAAAACAAGGGCTGTCAATATGAAAAGCTCAAGAATGTTCAGGTTTATGAAATATAATAAATCAACCTGTGGTACCAGAATAAAGTGAATTAAGAAAAATAAAATGGTCTTCCATGTATATAAGTCAAAGATCATCATCAAATGATCACCAAAAGGATCTTAAGCACAACCTTTCGAAGATTATGCACTCAAATGTGCATCCAATCAAATAATCCTATCATGAGGGAAGCCATTTATAGATTGACAAAGAAAGCATTAGATCCTACAGACTTCATGGCACATTATGCAGGAATACCTTATCTCCTTTCCTTTTTGAAAGTAACAATATAAAACAAAACTCAATACGACCATGTAAATCTTGTTACGGTCCCAGTGGAAGCTTACGTCTCTCCCACAAGTGTATGCCAGTAGTCAGAAATAGAACTAAGAGAACAGATGAGATAAATGGCACTAATACCTACCCTATCATAACCCCAGTAAATATCGGAGGCCACAACTACTTGGTAAATGGGGAATTAATATAGAGATGAAGCAATTTTTTACTTAATAGCCTAATATAAGATCGAATTATCATCAAAAAATGGCCATGGTTGTAACTTACTCCGTTCAGAAACAAGGCACGGAAATAAACTCACGGTTATACAAGAGTTTCATTCACCTCCAAAACCATCAGCAACATGCAGATAGGTAAACAAATAATAAAATCATATGAATTGCATTACAAATATCATACAAATATTCTCAAGTTGAGCACTAATATTGATAAGAACCATGCGCCGTTATGTTCCAGTATGACAAGTATAAAGGGTTTCGTAGACAGCTTGCTCAGGATTAGAGTTTTGATAGGGAACTAGGGAAGCACTAATTTGAATATGCACCATCGCTGAGAACTATGACTGTGATAGACCTGGTTGAGGATAGTTATTAGGTCGAGCAGAACAGGTAGGTTCCTGATGCATATTAGGCGTAGCATGGAGACTTGGTTGAAGATAGTTGTTATTACATCTGCCAGAAGAGGCAGGTGACTGATTCATATTCTGTGAAGCATTGAAAGGCTCCGAAGCACGAATCAGAATGAGGTGAATACAGATCTTGGAGTTTGAACCTTGTTCCAGCTGACTAACAACTACAAGGAAAAAAATATAGAAAGTCATACACAGAGCGAGGCAACACTATTAAAAAAATAAAAGTGAAATAAAAAGAATTCCAGAATATTATAAGCGACAACAACTAGTTGAAGAATCTTGTGATCGTTTAACAGTTTATTTAAAAATTAAAAAGAACCAGACAAGTGAAATAGTTAAGTTTCCAGAGTAATGTGTGGATTTAGTCCATGCCCCTTGAGAGGGATGGACTCACTCCACGCCTTTAGAAAGGTGGAAGATGTTTGGGCTCAATTTAAGCCTCTTCCACAATTTCTTTTTGCGTCTGTGCGGGTTCAAAAATAAAATGAGAATCCAACCTTTTTGTTGAAATAAGAATTAATGGCAAGAAAGTTTACGTAATCATTCAAAGAAAAGAATTGAGCCCAGTGCTACTATAAAATCTTGTACTTTTTCATGTAACATTATTAATATCAATGAAGCAGTACGATATGATTGATTGAAATACGGAATACATGAACTGAAATTTCGTATTGATGGAACTTCCTTTATATCCATAAGAACTATACGAAAATCATCCATTGCGTATTAAAGCTCTATTACCACAAAAAAGAACTAAAAATATAGAATACAAGTATTTTTTTTTTTTTTTATGAATATAGAATACAAGTACTTAAATATTCTATTTTCAACAGTTAATTCAATGTGGAAGAAAAAAATGTGATTATGATCAAAATCAAGACCTTTGCATACTTTTGTTCCTCATTTCATAAATGCCCTAATTAACATGATAAAGAGGTGCAACCAAGTTCAATTAATTTAAAATGTCCATTTCCTACTATCACAAAAATCAAGAAGTTATTGAAAAATAAACTTTAAAAAACGAAATCAGGGCACGTTTCTTAATTTTCATGCAAACGGGAACCTTTCTTCTCTTTCGCATTAAATGTATCAGCAGGTTGCAAGTAATGGTGAAGCTTTAAGCATAAGGGTGGTCACATTGGATTATTTAAAGATGAATAAATTTTCAGAACTCAACCATAAATTCACAAGAGATATATAACAGAACAATACAGACACTTAAATAAGAAGCTAATATTAATGACAACAGAAAAGAAAGAGGCAGAAGCAAGTAATATACAGAAAGTGCTTAAAGATTGTTTCCAACTAATATTGAACCCGCTTAGTTACATGACTTGTGAGTTCATATTGCAAATATTTAATTTTTTATTCTCCTGTGTCATAACATATCCATAGTTCTTTAAGTTCATAATACAGGCTAAGAGATCTTTTTGTATTATTGTACTTATTATTAACCAGATACGATCTGTCAGTCCACAAACTACCATCTTTCTTCCACTGTATGAAGATCATATTTCATATGTGTTAAGATTTAAAAAGTTGGTCTTAATTTCACTCACGAGCATCACAGGGTCATTTCATAACAGTAGAAAATTGTATTGATGCCACAATAAACCCCCAACCAAGTAGCCAAATGAGCAAGAGGTTGATAATAGGTTAGTCAAATAAAACAAAAAATTAAACTACGTTGTCATTGTGAAGTTTGTTCCAGATTCCAAAGCTTCGTGGTCACCAGATAATACAATTTCAATTTCAGTTGGAATTTAAGGTCAAGCACAATCTCTACCTAGACCTAAGCCTAATTAAACTTGAATTTTCGATCTAAATAATTATCCATAAATGAGAAAACCCCATCAATTCAGTAGTAACAATCAGCAGCAGCACAATACAAAGGGGAAACCCCCATCAATTTAGTTATAACAATCATCATCAGCACAACACGAAGGGATGGGAGATGATCATACCCAGTCAAGTTCTGTCTCTTGAAAGCCAAACCAAATAGTTGCCTCGTGCAGAACTCAAAACCACTCTCCGGAACCTGAAATTATCAAAGAACGTAGGCCAATTGAGCCGATCCATCATTTTCATTATTATTCACGAAACCAAGAGACATAAATATACCCTAAATAAGCTCGTCCCGTAGCTCAAAGTCATCAAAGTAGTTATCAACCAACAAACCAAATGCCCAAATTCTTCTCCGGTTATATTTTTTGAAAATGTAAATCCGCTGCACAGCCTATACAGCTCATACAACTTTCCGTTAGAATTTGATCCCAGAAACAATGCCTGAACAATAATTCAGTCACATTTTCAAAGAACGTGCAAAATTAACAAATTAGGCTTCCTATATAATGTAGACAGCGTATCAAAGAAATAAAACGACAAAAGAAATAGCAAAATTGAAGGAATACATTCCATTCTAAGAAGATAGTGAGATTTTGTAAAGATTTCCCGTATTGCTGAAGAAAATTGTGAGAGCGCGAAGGGGCGACAACGGTAGCAGAATAAGGCTTTGTTTGTTTCTGTCCTTCAAATTCTTTCTAATTTGTGTGCAATTTTTCAGCCTTAGCATGCATCTTTGAATTATTGGAAAATTACAATTTACCCCCAAAAAATTGTCGATTTCTACAAATTAATTTCAGGGCCATGGCCTCCACTGAAATTCAAAATTAAACTTTTTCTTATTTTAAAATATACCATCAAATAATATACATTAAAGTATAATCTAAAATAATTTATTAACCTTATAAAACAATATGCCAAGCCTTTTTTGTTTTTTCTCCCTCTCATTTGGTAGGTCCATCTAAAGGTTCATTTCTTACAAAAGTTAAAAATATGAAAGAGCTCAATAAATGTCATTTTTATCAAACAAATGCTCAACAAAAAGTTAAATTGCATGCAATTTGTAAAATTGTGTAGATCATTCTCAAAAATTTGTTTATTAAGTTATTAAATAGGAAAGTGGTTTTTTGATTTTTTTTTTTTTTGAGAAACTTCACAAATAAAATAAAATACATTGCACAAATATTAAAAAGAAAATTTTTGAAAGGTGTAGGATTAAATTTCTTGTCAAGTAGATCTCATAAGTCATGAAATTTTATAAATAATCATGAAAAAGATTTTCTATCATAATTCATGACATAAAACACACTCAAAAGCACAAAATAAGTTAATACAAAAAACTATGATTATAAGATAAGAAAAGAGAACACGATTTTACAGGAAAAATAGAAAATGAATGGAGATTTTGTTTGAAATTTGTCACATTTGAACTATTATTTAAAGTTACATTAAGTTGAAAAATTGGAATTCTACTACAATTTACAAGGAAGATGTATAAAAACTTCAATCCACGGGTGACTAGGCACAACTTAGAATTAAGGGTGTTCGTGGTTCTGTTTAGATCAGTTTTGAAGTAAAAATTTATCCGATCCAAACTATATAATTTTTATTAGATCGATTTGATTTGATTTGGTCTTTTCTATAAATTCAAACCAATTAAAGTCAATTATGATTGAATTGACTAAAGAATATAATAATTAAAAACATGTAATTCTATTAAAATACTAATTTTTTATTAAAAACTCCATTACACACTTTTATTTTGAACATGATTACATGACCAATGATATTTCTTTTAATAACATAAAATTAAACTAGTAACAAAAATTCAACTTAGCATCAAATGAGCCTCTAATATTGGTTGGATTTATGTTTGCATATTCATAATATAATATAAATATAAATATATATATGTATATATACTTCCATTTGTTTTGGTTTCGATTAGTTTTAAAAATTCAATCCGTAAACCAATTTGAACCGATCAGTTTTTCAAAAATAATATCCAAATTAATCCAAAAGAAATCAATTTTGATCTGTTTTCAGTTTGATTTGAATTGAATGGTCAGTTTTATTTGATTTGCTTTGGATATAAACATCCCCACTTAAAGCTTGACATGCCATAGATCATCCCTAAAAAGAGAAGGGGAAAATGATGAAAATTTTAATAAATGGAACTATCAAATATAATGAATTATGTTGTCATTTTTTGAATAAAGTGACATCATTTTTCTTTTTTATATGGAAAGTACAAGTTTGAAATCCCACATCTAGACCATAACATCTCAAAAGGGAAAATGCAGGAAAATTTCAGGGATAATTACCGTAATAGCCCTTGAATTTAGCTTAATTATAAGAATATTCCCCGTCAATCAAAAAAATTACAATAACATTCTATGTTATTAGTTTAACTAACGGAGAATTTAAATAAATTTTATGTAACATTATAATTATCTTTCATAAAAATCTAACATATTAATTAAAATATTATAAATTTTTCGTGAAGCGCGTGATGCTGTCATTTCGTATCATGGGTATAATATTTCTATATGACTAAAAATTTTAATTTGCGGGCCGTCAACCTCAATTTACAAATTTGCCCAAGTTCTGACTCAAATTCTTTTCAAAGTCAAATGTGGCTTCGGACCTGCCCCCGGGAATGTGCCGAACTGCTTCGATCCACGGAGCATGAAATGTACTAAAATACCACCAATATTCTCATTTGACTATTATGAAAGTCAAACTTCTAAATTTGCAACATATTGCCAGTTAAAATTATTGAATGTTTCGATGATTAGCTTTGAAAGCCAATATCAAAATAAGCTAGCTTTTTAAAAGTCTTTTGGAATGTAGAATAAGAGCTTTTCGTGCAAGTGAAAATAATTATTTTTCCTTTGCCATAACTACACGTTTCTTAGCTTAATTAGAAAACAAATAGACAGTTTCAGCTAAAAAAATAGAAAAATGGCATTGCAAGTTACCATGTGCATAAACTATGGGCTTACTGAAAACTTTGGGCTATATTTGATTTTATTTTATAATATTTTAAAGATAACATATTTATAATATATGTAGCGAAAATATTTAAAACTATTAATAATTAAAAAAATATGTTTATTTTATGGAGACAGATACCAAAAAACCTACCTAATATTTAATTGAAAGTATAAATATCAGGGTTTTAATGAGTTTGTTAATTTAAAATGACTATAACTTTAATTTTTTATTTTATCTTTTACAAAAAAAGAATATTTTTGAAAAATATAAAACGAACAGAGCGGTCAAAAATTTAATTAGCCACGTCAAGACTCGTTCAGTACATTATCACCTTTTGTACACATCTCCTCCTCAAGGTCACATAGGTTAAAATACAAAAATAAAATAAAATAAAATAATAAAATCCAACTCCCCGATATTATATATTGAAGGCTGAGAAATTCTCTAAAAAAGAAAAGGAAGAAAAAATAAAAAAAAAAAGCTAATGAAACAGTTGATCTCAGCCGTCGATTTCACGAAGCCGGATAGTCAAGCCCCAGCTCCATTTTACAGCATCCAGCGTGGTCCTCAGCTGAGCCAACAGCTTCCTTCATCGCCAATTCTTTCGGCTTCATGCAGCCTTTAAACGGCTTGAATCCCAACGTCAGATCCAGCTCAATTTCCCCATCATCGGCTCGGCGCTCATCTTCTCTAGCCGAATCCGATTCCGGCTCCGGGTTCATAGCCGAAGCCAAGCTCTCGC
>JACFYI010003072.1:1513420-1528848 GCA_014898755.1 Handroanthus guayacan | reverse complement strand
AGCAAGAATTCTATTAAAATGCCTCCTTCAATCTGAACTATTATTGTAACAAAATTATTATTACTAACATCTTATAAATTTTGCGATCTTATTTAATCCAAATACTTTAATAATTTATTTATAAAATAAGATTTGATATCTTATGAATGGTAAGAACTCATAATATGTTTTAAAACATAGCCAAACACTCTAAAAACACCAGAAAAGTACTTTTGAATTGTAGATAGTACGTAGACATTAATAGACATCTTAATCGAAAAGCATAGGATGAGTGTTTAACTTTTCATGGTGTCAATTACTAATTTGGAAAACTCTCATTTTTGTATTTTAACATGGGCATAATTACCTCAGTACTCCCTTGACTTTAGACAAATTATCATTACAATTCATTATTAGTTTATCTGACGGGATACTTAAAAGAGCTTCTTTAATATTATTATAACACAATCATTTTTTTTAGATTTTTAGAGGGTGCTAATTGTGATATTACACAAATTTTGTTAAATTTTTTGTTAGCTTAGTGAACTATAGGAGATGTAATGGTAGTAATTCTAATTTTAAAGAACATTTTGATAATTAAATCAAATCTCAAGGCGCGCTGAGATAATTATCCCTTACAACAATATTAAGTCTTTTCCCACTTTAATGACATTCAAAATGTTGATAAAATGCACTGAATTTTTTTTTTTTTACATACACAAAATACTCCACAAATATCTCCTGGGAGAATAATATTCTATAAAATCGAACCCTCTATTTGTGTTTGACAACAGAGTTAAACACCTTTACCTTCAAACTATCACACATAATGTAGACAACTTAATCAACTACATTCTCTCTTCTCACAACTCATGCCACACAAAACGCACCCTCTCCTTACATATAAGATATATGGCTTTGAAAATGTTCTCTTACATGAACTTAACTACACTAACATTCCCAATCAAACTAAGACAAGACTAGAACCACACACAAAAGACACCAAAATCTCTTCATTACCATTTTCAGACCAGTGACATGCAATACCATAATGTCTGCACAAAGTTATGGTCTCCATCTTCCTCAAGACTAAACCAACAAAAGAAGTAAAACTAACCCCTCTCATGCAGATTTGTGTCCTCCCATTACCCTTATGATCAAGATAAGATCAAATAACCTCACAACTATGATAAAGGTTGTATGGTGTCATCAACACACATGATCCAATGGCTAAGATTAAATGTGCAAATTCAAAATTTTGTCCCTTTGATGAAATCCCACACTATAAATAGGCAATGGGGTTTGTTTAGAAAGACCCCTCAAGGCCAGTGAAGTGAGTTGAGTTGTGGCAAAAGAAAGAGCTTAAAAATCTTTGAAAACTAGCATTTATTGCATCCTCAATTATTTCCTCAACCGCCGCCGTCCCCTTGTCAGCCGAGCATGGTGGCGGCGCCCTTCACTGACCTTAAGTCGGCTGCCTCCCACCCTATTACAAAGAAGTCCATTGACACTACCTCCATTGCTAGCAATAGTTGGAGAGTGATATGCATGAAGGTAAATTATATAATGTTTGTGTAAATTTTATTATAGATGCTATAAAAATTTAGATTATAAAGAAAAAAAGGGGTAAATCGCATTTTAGCTAATTCTGAAATATGAAATAGACAGAAAACTCAATGTAAAAAAACAATAGACACTAGTTAACATCTGTTCCTAAAAATGAGGAGACAATGAGTTTCATTTTAAAAAAAATATAAGGAGATTTGGTGCTTATTGTTTTCTCAAAAGAGCTTTTTTTTTTTTGTTTGGCTGCCCATTTTATTTTTTTAAGAAGGGTTAAAATGATTTGCCTTAAAGAAAAGTAAAAGAGAAAGGTCTTAATCACATTTGGATCTTGAAAATTAGGAAGGAATATGTTGAGAATTTGTTTTTTCACTTTAAATGATATAATTATGTGCCCTAACTTTTAGGAATAGACAAGAATGTTGAGTTCCTTTTTTTTTTGGTAAGAATGTTGAGTTCGTTTTAATCATTTGATTGGATAGGTGTCTTATATTAAATTTTATATTGTGGATAAATGTTGAGTATATTAAGTGCAGATAAATGCTGGACCATTGTTTATATAAGTTTAATACATATATATATATATATCCGTGAACTAATAGATATACTGAAATTAAGCATGAAATTTGAATTGTTTATAGCCACATAATAAATAGTTAATACTTTTATGTTCAATTTGTTATGCAGGTGTGGCCCACAACTGGCATGGAGAAGTTTTCTTTCCTGCCTACCGAGTCTAACCCAGGAGCAATTGGCTGAGGAAATTGACTACTTCGTTCTAAATGGATTCCTTGCATGAATTTGAGCTTGAGGTAATTGTTTAATTTCTTCCTTACAAACAATTTGTCCACTTAATTTTATTTATTCATAGATAGAATTTGTCCACTTAATCATATTTATTCATAGATAGAATTTGCCCACGTTTTTTCATATTTTTTCACATACAGAATGGATTTTTATATCGTGAGAATCATAAATTTCATGATTACTACGATGGCCGTTACTTGACAATATGGAAGCTACCCATGTTTGGGTGTACAGATGCATCCCGAGTTTTGATGGAGCTTGAGGAGGCCAAGAAGGCACACCCCAATGGCTTCATTAGAATTATTGGGTTTGATAACGTTCACCAAGTGCGATGCTTCAGTTTCATCGCTTACAAGCCACCAGGCTACTAAATTTGTCTACTGAGACCAACCTTGTGAGGGAGTCGCATTGTATCTTTTAACCTATGATGCATAGATACTTTAAAAAAAATACAAAATGCAGTATCGGACATGCCTATGACACGGATATGCGAGAAATACGTATCTGACACGCCACGTGGTGTGTCGAATATTAAAAAATAATTAGAAAAAATTGGATACGTGGGAGCACGACTAGGACACAGGGGGGACACAGCTAGGAAACACGAGAGATATGTGAAGGACACGCGAAGGATACGGCGGAACGTTTTTATGCGGATATGGCTTAAAAAATACAATTTTTTTTTTTTTTACCGTTTTTATAACATAATTGCACCTACCACCATTATTACTTATAAATTAATATTTTTACAAGAAAAATTAATAAAAAAAACTAAAAAAATAAATAAGCTAAGTACAGACACATCACTCTAGACTCCTGCAGACTCATTTTTATTCAGTTCTTTCCATTCTTTTGACGAAAAAGTTATCAAAGAATCTAACATTAGCAATAACCGATATATTCATTAGATTTATGATTAGATAATTTTCAATAAATTCTTATTTTTTACCTGAAAATATGCCGGATTTGGTGTATTTATCTCACATATATATAACATGAATATATAAACTATATAATATATATAAATATATAAATATCATATATATAATACAAATATAATATATATAGCCGTATTCCTAATGTGTTGTATTCTGAAATTTCTAAAAACTCTGTATTGTCGTATCCGTATCGTTTTTTATCCGTGTCACTTTATCCATACTCGTGCATCATAGCTTTTAGCATTTTTATTATTGTTTTTTTGGCGTTATTCTTTTTGTTGTTTCTTTGCATTTGGTGACTGTTTTTTGGAACAAGAATATCGAATGTTAAAATAAAATTTGTTTTATTTGAATACAAGACAATGCTTGAATTGTATTATATGGATTGAACTTCAATGATATTATTTTCGGGTTGAGAGATAAACTCTATTTGGTAGAAATTGCATGCTATAGGCTCCAACAAGGCTATAGTTACAAGTAATTCATCAAAAAAAGGCTATAGTTAGAAGAATTTATCAAATTAACCGCCATTTTGCATTTCTAACCTCATGATCTTTACAATCACATCATTGATAGCATTTCTCATGGAATTTAGAGTTAATTGCTCCAACGTCAGTAGAATAGTTACAAATGGCAATTTGAAGCCAATCGATGCTGTGGTGTAGTGGTTATCACGTCAGTCTTACACACTGAAGGTCCCCAGTTCGATCCTGGGCAGCATCATTTTGAATTTTTTGTTTAAAGTTTTCAAAACCATCATTTTTTATTTACTGTTAAAATTTTTTTAAATTTGCCGTTAATTAACTTCTCCAGATAATTTGCAATACGGATCATCTCAAATTCTGATCTATTATGCAATATACAAGTGATCTTTGTCTATATCTCTATTGCTCTTTTTATAAGTAATTCTTCTTTCTTATATATATTTGTGTGAAAATGACAGACAGACACAAAATCCACTACTTACATCAATGAGTATTTCTTTGTGGATTAGAAGCACACGAAAACAATCAACAAATAAAGGAAGCTTAAAGCGAAAAAATAAATAACAAAAACCTCGTACTATAACACTTAGATGCAATTAAAGTTGCTATATTTACAAGTAAAGTCTTTACAAAGTACCTTCCAGGGAATAAGCCGGAACCTAGTTAACAATCTCTCACAAAATTACCTTCACTCTACTAAGAAGGTATCAAAAGGTTCCAACTTCCCATCCTCCAGTCAGCTACGGCGATAAATGGGCCACTCCCAAATTCGTCTATGTACATTGTCAAAACTAAAATTTCCTCCAAAACAATCGCCGGTTGCAATTACAAACCATTACTTCATTAGGTTATCATTGCTTCTCATAGTCTTCTTCATATACAGTTTCTGGATTCTATGCCATGGCAAAACCACGCGAACTTTGGCAGTCGAAGCCCTCGACTCTCACAGCTGCTTGTTGCTTCCCAAGGTGTTCATTGGGAGTAGAAGTTGAATTCGTATGTGATTTATGCATAGAAGTTAGTTTTTGAACACTGAAATGTGCATCTTGTACCAAAGGATTTGGGGTTCTGCATGGAGGAGATCCGAGGAAGAATGGGGGTGATGATGATAGATTTGCACAGCGTTCTGCTTTCAAATCCTCCTGTAAGATGAGAGAACTTTAGATAATTAGGCTCAACAGAATGGGAAGAGACTGAAAGATAAGGAAAACATGTTACGTGAGAGAGATGACATGGTATTGTATTTATATGAACCCCTTTAAGTCTTCCCATGCCTCAAAAGCCAAAACTAATGGCAGCATAGAATTCCTATATTCAACATAACTCAGTTTTGTGATTTTAAGCTTAAGATCTTTCACAAGAAAGTAAATCGACCTTCTAGACTAAAACCAAACTAAGTTCGTTGAAACTACTTTGTATTCACAAGCTGAATGTTAGCTTTTGAAATGAATAATAAGCATATATGCTGAAAACTGTAGCTTTCGCCTCTTTTGGAAATAAAAAACGGATCAATAACTTACTAGATTCAGAAACATCTCATCCCAAGTGCTTCAAGCTATATGACCAGACTGAATTATCTATACCGAACACCATGGAAGATGAATACATTCTTACATTCCTCTCGCCTTTATAGCGAGCCCAATTCATGTCGACAAACGAATGCAAGGGACTAGCATGATGAACATATGGTACGGTTGGCCACCCGAGGAGTAAATGCGACAAAAGTTAAAAACCGATCACCAACTTCCAGGAGGAAAACAGAAACAGACAGCATGTCATTAACCAAGATGTTAAAACTGAAAATTCACCAGATCCAACAAACGCAAATTCCTAAACTTGCAATTGTCTGTCGATAAACAACAACTCATTTATCACCAACAACAATTCATTTATCACCAGCTTTCTTAGAAGCTTTTACACACACTTTGAGAACTTAGCCGTTTAATTAACAATCAGCATCCTAAATTTGTGTATTGAGAGTCATATAACTGAAAATTCATCAGAAGCACAAACCAAACCAACAAATGCGAACTCCTAAACTAAGCAATTTTCTGATGAACAATAATTCAGTTATCGCAGTGTTCTAAAAAGCTTTGACACCCACACTTTCCGAACTTAACTAATTAATCAAAAATTAGCATAATACAGTAAAAATCTAAAAATAAAAATAAAAATAAATAAATAAAAAGGAAAAAGAAAAAAGAAAATGAAAAGGAAAGAAAAACATCATACATAAATTTAAGAACAAATCGACAGATCCTTATACGAATAAGGAAAAATAGATCATGAAATGCGTTAAAATGGCACCGTAAGTAATGTACCTAAATCATTAATTAAAATCATCGACAAAAATTATAATAAAAAAAACTACCTTACGAATGATTGGCCCAAGCAATTCAGCACCGGGCTTCGACTCAGCATCATTACTGTCCCAAACGGGGATAAATTAAGAAACTAAACACATTTTCAGATCAACCAATAAGAAAAACAATATTTACGCCTAGGAAAATGGCAACAAATAAAATAAAATTACCGCATGTGAAATCTCAATATCATCATGGAAGGACTGGTGGCATTGGATGGCCCTACCCGACGGGGCTTGGGGCAAATAACCCTACCCATTGCCACTGAGTTCTCACAGCAATCCATCTACCCGAATTTTCACATCTAAAATGTGAATATTGGTGAAATTGGTGTAAATAGTTGAGAGGAACATGGCAAGTAGTGAATGAACCTAAAAGGATATTTTTATACGAAGACAAGTGAAGGGAACTAAATTCGGAAATAAACTTATTAGAGCCATTACCTAATTGCCACCAACTTTGTATGAAATGGCACCGCTTTCATATTTTCATAATGGAGGTATATGATTCGAGTTCCATTGATTACATGTGGGTATCAATTTACCGTATGGTAGTTATCTGTTTACCTAATGTCAGTTTTAATTATTTAAATTTGCATTTAGTTCTTATATTTGATCTTTAAACTGTATTCATGTTACGAATTAATATATGATTAAATGAAATCACTTCTCTCTCAAAAAAAAAAAAGAAAAAAGGCCATTACATAATTATCCATTTATTTTTTATTTTACAAATATTTGGGAAATAGAGAAATTCTAAAATTAGTATTTATATTGTTAGAAAGGGAAAAATTGTGACATGGGCCAACTTAGAATTTATCATATCCTCTATATGTAGGTGCAATAAGTGTTACGGTAGCAATCATTAGTCCTCTGTTTATGCAAAAATTTTTGTAAGAGAAAAATGCTAAGGAAATTAAATTTGCTTGTTTGTTAATAAAGGAAATTTTAAGAAAAGAAAACTTGGCACGTGAAAAAAAACCTATAATTTAGTAGGGGAAAAATAAAGTTTATTCAATCTTGACTTATTCTCCAACATATTATAATTTTCTTTCCATTATTTCTCTACTCAATTTTCTTTTTCTTTTTTTTTTTAATAACCAAACACACTTGATGTTTAATATTCATTTCATTTTATATTTTTAAAATTCTTTTTTTCCTTCTCAAAATCCTTAACATAAACATAATGCAGAGATGTCATATGAGAGTATACAAATATTGGTTTGGCAAGTTAGATATCACATATAAAATTGGGGGGAGAAAAAAGTTTGAGGTACTTATCAGTATACCATATGCATGATAACATAAAATATATTAAAATATTTTTTTTTCATGTTTGGGCAAAGATTTCTCATTCCTGGCTACTTCGGAAAACGAAATTTATCTATCACATGGTAGTATTTATTTATCAAATGGTAATTTAAGAAATTTAATTTGTGTTTAGTTCGACTATTTGACCTTTAAAAAAAATTCATTTAATAATATTAATGTATGATTGAATGTAATCATTTCTCTCTAAAAAACTATTTATTTTTATATATGTAGAGGTTTGCTCATATTAGAATTCTATAGTTATACTAAATGAATTATGACAATCTTGAAGTGTGCAAGTTACATGACATGAAAGGGTTGATACTCATGAAATGGCTACCAATTTGAAATTTCAATAAAATCATAGTGATTTGGGAAAAATTACAATGTAACTGTGTTATGTTGATTGCCATTTCTAGAACTTTACAGCTTGAATTACATAAACATGACTGATTGAATTACCTGAATAATATCGTTGATGGGTCAAATTTGAAACAAATCAGTATGTTGTAAATTCGAGCTCAATTCAAATTTTTATATCTAAACATGACTTGAGATCCTATAGAATTTGGATCCATTAATATTAATTTCAAATCAAATTAACATTCAAAACACAATGAGAAAACTCAAGCACCAACAAGGGCAAATAATTATTATAATAAAAAAATTATACATTATTTTAATAAATTAAATACCTTAATATATTAAATTTTAAATTATCAACAATAATATTGCATATCTATACTGCATATAAAATATAAAGACCCACAAGCAATTTATTTGATATGTTTTTCAATGAATCAATAAAGTCAACTCCATTTTTAAAAATAATGGCAAAATAATTCTTTTTTTAAATAATAAAAAATACTTTTTATAACATCTTTTTTTTTCCTTCGAAATTATAAATTTTACAAAACGAATATAATTTCTCAAATTATTTTAATTAATTAAAAATTTAAAATTCAGATCGAGCTCGAAGCCAACTTGAATTCCGCCCCCAGAATCCATTGGCCTCCCAAAGTGATTTTGTCTCTAATAATCATTGCACGTGTTCAATGAAGGCGAAAGCGGTAATGCCCAAGAATAGTGTCATCACCAAGACAATTTGTGACCCACAACTAAAGTCATGTCCTTTTATGGCATTGGCCCAAAAATAAAACAAACGAAAAGATAAAAAAAAAAAAATTAATAAATAAATAAATTGGCCCTCTTTGCATTGATTGAACATTATTTCCAGAAGGAAAAGGATAAGGCGAATATTATGAATGCGTATTACTAGGCTGTGGAAAAAAAAAAATATTAATTAGCAATTGGGTTGACAATATTAATTGTTTCATTTATTTTGAGATGTATTTTTATTTTTTTACCCATTAATTTAATAATTTTTGGTTGAAGATTCCTCTAACCAACCCACAAGCTATGACCAAAAAAGGATTTACAAATCCAAGTGAGATCCCCACCAAAAGAATTTCCACCACCTTCTTCTTTTCTCAAATCCCAGGTCATCATCTTTCCAATTCTCCTTCAACTTTGCATCTTCGCATCCTTCTCTCTCGCCGCCATTGATATCTGCAAGATTATCAGAGGCCCTTTTCATGGTAAGCAAAACCCAACAGCCCGTAAAGTCTCAGCACTTTGATTGTCTTTCTGTCTTCTTTTTTGTGTTTCATTTTGTTTAAATCTTATGGGCTCTTTATAAATCTTGTGGAATTTTTTTCTTTCTTTCTCTTTTTTTGAATATTAGAATTGAAGCGCAAGATTTTTGCGGCAAAGATTGAGAAGAGGTGTGAAGGTGATGGGGAAGCCTGTGAAGTTTGAAGGAGCGAGCAAGGAGTTGCAGAAGATTTTGGATGCTGACATGGACCAAGTGGGGCCCAGGCGTAGGGCTCGTGAGGCATTCAAGGACATTCAGCTCTCCCTTGATCATATCTTGTTTAAGGTGGGTGTTTTATAGATTGTTACTTGTGTTTTATGGAATAGATTGTTTTATGAACATAAAGATGTTATGATTTTTGCTCATTTTTTTCTTTTCCGTTTCTTTTGGTATTGTTTCATTGATTTGGATTGAGTGGTGCTTAGATTAAGGTAATGGTTGAATCTTGGAAATGCAGTGCTTTGTATTGTAATATAGTTAGATTTCAATTATGGCGACATGCGAAATTAAGTGTTTTTGTACTTCACAAACAAAGTAGAAGAAGATGTTTCTATAGCTCCCTCTCTCTCTCTCTCTCTCTCTCATGTTTGTATGGTCCTGGTTCGAATTAGTTCTGGTGATGGAGTTTGAATGTGATGAAATTATACTGGTTGGAGTTATATTTGAATGTTTGTTTGTAATATAACGTACATAATTCTAGTCTTCCTCCAAACTCCAAAGCAAATCTCTTTACAGTTTCTATGGTAGAGTTTCAATAAGTGCTTTGATCTTACTTATTATGCATGTCCCGCAGATGCCCTGTGATGGATTGAAGATGAGTGAGGTAAAGTTCTTTTCTCATAATTCTTTAAGTTAAATGGTACTTGAACAAATTCTAAGCCATCCCCTGCAATCTTCAAATCGTATCCTCAGTTTCATTCAATAATAACCCGAGTCAGCCTATGTCCGTTTTTATTCATCAAAGAAAAAAAAAGAGCTTCTATGTCTGTTTTTGACATGACGAATTTCCAGTCAAATAGGCCCTCCTTCGTACCTTTAAGAAATAGGCACTATCCTGTGATGCGTAGCTCAATGACCGTCTCTTAACGGGATATCAATGATCTGGGTCCGTATTATAGTTCCTGTAATCAGAACATAGTTTATATCTGAAAACTTCTTTCCAGAATATTTCTGAAATGTGATCTTCACCCCTGCGGTAGAACATTGATGTTTTTCACCTTTCGGAGAATTTCTTGTTTAAGTGGCTTCTTACTATCATTTCTTGATGACATTATTTGCACTTAATTCAAAAGTCTCTGATATTCTTGGTGAAGAATACTTATTCTACATGTGTTCACAGTCATATGAAGTGAATTCTAGAGGGCTCGAAATTTTCTCGAAAAGTTGGCTTCCGGATAGCAGTTCCCCAAAAGCATTGGTTTGTTTTTGCCATGGTTATGGAGATACATGCACGTTTTTCTTCGAAGGCATGTTACTCATTAAGGGTACTTGTGGTTACATACTTGTCTACGAGAACATGGGAACTTAATGAGTTTGTTAAGTTGTTTGTAGGAATTGCAAGAAAGTTAGCATCTGCTGGTTATGGAGTTTTCGCTATGGATTACCCGGGATTTGGGCTATCTGAAGGCCTACATGGCTATATTCCAAAGTTCGACCAGCTAGTCGATGATGTCATCGAGCATTATTCCAAAGTGAAAGGTATATAACAGGGTCAACTGAGTTGCTTGATACGACGATTTTTGCTATATCTACGATTAACTGATTTTCTAAGAGATTCATTCTAAGATATTCATGTATTTTTGAGTGAATAAAGACTTATTTTCTTGTTTTTGCTATCATATCATACATTTTTTTGTGAAAAGATTGAACTTCACTATTGGCTATCAATGCATTTAGAGTCTTGTATTCATACGAATTTCTCATTTCTATCCCCGATATATCTTTTTGTTATGCTCTTTCTTAACGCTCTAACTTGATTATGCCTCTTTCAGAAGGTATAAAAATGTGTCTGATTTCCAAAAAATTTTGTGTATCTCATGCATTCTCATTCTTACAAAAAGAAAATGAAATAAGTTAGCCAAATAGGTTTTTATGCCTAAAAATGCCTAATCAAAGTAAGAAGCTTTTCGATCTTGATGCATAATGTTACACTGTTTTCATAATATTTTGATCATAATGGATACAGAAAACCCAAATTTTCGTTCGTTGCCCAGTTTTCTGTTTGGCGAATCTATGGGGGGAGCAGTAGCCCTCAAAGTGCACCTAAAACAACCCAATGCTTGGAACGGTGCCGTTCTTGTTGCACCTATGTGCAAGGTACTCAACCTAGCTCGTTTAGGTAAAACATCTTTCTCGAACCCCCCCTTGCATTAGATTGATAAAAGCTTTTATCTAGATTGCAGATGACGTGGTTCCCCCATGGATCGTAACTCAAATTCTAATTGGAGTAGCAAAGGTACTTCCTAAACATAAGCTCGTTCCGCTAAAGGATTTGGCCGAGGCAGCATTCAGAGACCCAAAGAAGAGAGAACAGGTTATTGTTTTTCCTCTAAAGTGATACTTAACTGACGGCTATGAAGATATGCTATAAGATGAATCATGGATACGAGACTTGGAGTTCTATTGCCATGTTTTTTCTACCTCGGATTTACTATTTTTAAGCCGTGTACATGTTTTTGTCTTGATTTAGGCGGACTATAATGTTATTGTTTACAAGCATAAACCACGGTTGAGAACGGCCTTGGAGTTGCTCAGAACCACGCAAGAGATAGAGCAAAATCTCGAAAAGGTATGATCATTGGAATATATAGATGCAAATCTTGCCTAGTATTTAATTTCGTTGATTACTTGAGTTTGTTTGTTATATTCCATCCTCTATCAACAAAAATTGTTGTCATATTATATAAGAAGATTTAATTGTCATTAGATTGTCACTTTACGTGTGTCATTATTGCCATTGTTGACAAAAGGAGAAAATTTGCAGGTTTCTCTGCCGTTATTGAACTTGCATGGAAAGAACGACAAAGTGACAGATCCGTCTGTGAGCAAGGCACTATATGAGAAGGCCAGCAGTTCAGACAAGACCCTTAACCTGTATGACGATGCTTGTCACGCTCTGCTGGCAGGGGAGCCCGATGATATGATTCTAAGAGTTTTTGGTGATATCATATCTTGGCTCAATGATCATTGTTAAAACGTCTCGTTCGTTCGTTTTTATTCTGTCTACACTCAGTTCTCATAAGCTTGAGGAGGGTTTAAAGGGGGTGGAGTAACATTAAGGTATTTGTAAGTTGTAGAGAAAACTACATATTTATTGGGAAAAAAATGCAGAATAAGTACATGATTGTTAATGCAATCAAACTGAATGTTGTGTGAATTGTAAACCTTAAATTTGTAAAATCACACATGTTTTTGGAGTAATAATGTGATTCTTGAAACATTTTTTGCACTAGGAACTTTTATGTTTGTTGCTTAGTATGCCCTGGAGATTCCCGGGTGGCAAGGCAAATGATTTTCGAGCAGTCTCTTTCGATGTTTACTTGATAGAAAATATCACTAAGATTTCTTTTCTTCTCTCTCTCTCTCTCTCTTATTTTTTTATTTTAAAGATTCCAAAACCTTGAGTTGTATGGTGTAGAAGATTAAAAAACATTGGATGGTAACAAGACGGGTTTGGGTAGGTTTGGCCTGTCCCATAACTAGCCTACTTTAGCTCTCTTTGGACCTGCAACCCTTCGGATTCTGATATAGGTTTGGCTTGTCCCATAGCTAGCCTATTTTAGCTCTGTTTGGACCTGCAATCCGTCGGATTCTGATATATTAAATTTAGTACTTATTTTCATTTTCTTAATTTAAAATTTATAAAGTTTGCATGTGAACTAATTTAGTAACATGAACCAGTTTAGTAATTATTGAAAATTTTGAGAGACTGAGGATAATGGAAAAGAGAGTGTTCTAAGAGAGTCAAAATCAAAGCGAAAAATCCTAATTTGTACAAAAATTATATCATTTTGGAGCGAATTTAATTAATCCCGTAAACCATTTTGAAGTAGATTATTCATAAAATTTAGACTCATTGCTTGTTCCAAAACCTGTTAATTTAACTTCAAACAGCTTCATTTTGGCTTGATTTGAGTGGAGCCCCAATTTATTCAAACCCATAGCTACATTAAAATTGGATCTCTTCCAGCGCACAAAAATATGAATCAAACTTAACTTTTCAACTTCCGTAAATGAATTGAGTTTTTTTCTTGTTTCCCTTTCTTCCCCTTTTTTTAATTTTTCATTTCGATTTTTGACACTTGCTTTCATACACGTGTAGCCTAATGATGGCATTTCCCCATATCCTAATCACAATCTTTTTTGGGAACAACTTTATTCCAAAATGTTGAAATCTCCTCTACAAAACCATCATTAATAGAGAAAGATCAACCTAATTTGGTGTGTTGGAGTCTTATTAGAATGCCACATGCTGGACAATAAACCACCAAGATTTCAATTTTTGGTGGTCCAAAACCTTAGTTACATCTTATTATGCCAAATATGTCAAAAATTTATGGATTCTTTAAGTTTACCTAAGTTAGGTAACATTGATATTTTACACAATGTGTTTATTTTAGAGGTGGAATAAGCCATCAAATGGTGCTAGTAATGTGGGATCTAGCACCTTCCTTTAAAGTAAGAGTGAGATTAATTAGGTGTCTCAATTTGGTATCATTCATTACTCTTGGAAGATTTATATATGTCACAAAATATCAAATTGATGAACAAGTGGACAAATGAAATCATTAATCTTAGTTTAATTTATGAGAGTCTTTTCAAGAATTTATTTGAAAATACGAAATTTTGTCCAATATCAAATGTTTTGAGTTAGTTTTTATTAGTCATACTTCTCTTTTATATAGCCCTTTGTGCATATGGAATAAAATGTTAATAATCTACATTCAAGTCATAAAAGTTTCAAACAAAAGAATCTCTTACGCTTTGATATGGTATTTACAAAAAATACCCTTACAAATGAATTAGATTCTCTCCGACCAATTAATTGGGTTTTTATGGTGATTTGATTCAGTCTCATCATTGGATTGACTGGTAGAATTGAGTTAAGTATGATTGTATACATTAAAACGAGTATCTTAATTATATTGATCATGATGGAGGATTTTTGCTGGATCCTCAATATCCATGAATTTTTGTACTTTGAGAAACTAGATATATTTAATCATTGAATACATTCATAAATCAATTATATATAATCAAGATCAAAATCTACTATTCAAATAAAAATCAAAACTCCAACCTATAAGAATGAAGGGACAATCCAACCCCAATTACCAACTTTAGAATATTGAGATTTATGTCAAATAATAATTGTCAATTCATAACCAAATAAAGTCCCACATCATAGTCTACGGTAAGCCCTGGTCTGCATGTCCGCCACGTGTACAATTTACACATGCCCTGCGGAGATAGGTGAAAGCATGTGGATAATTAGTCACCCAAAATGTGAAACCTTTCTGTCCAATAAAGTTGTCTCTTCGGATTTTCGGTTACTTCTATTAGCAATCTTTTAGGTATTTGTCAAAATATAATAGATTCTTAGTGGGCATTCCCCAGTTAAGCATCTACAGAGCCTAGACTAGCTTTATTACAAATGGAGGCTTCGTGTCTCCAAATGGGAGCTTCAAAAAGTTATGATTTTGGTGTCCCATTATTGTTTCCTCTTCATATATCAGTAGATTTTTCTTGATGAAGCACAATTTTGCTTGTTTTTGTGAAATTCATTTTGTGGGTCCTGTCTTTTTTGTTCAATTATGGCCTTGGCTTCTTGTTTTTGCAGCTCTCAAGTTTTTGTCTCACCCAGGGTACGGTTTCCTCATCTGAGCTTTCTTGGTTGTGTGGATTTGTATGGAATCTTGAAATCACGAAATCTCGTATTGAATTTCGAATACTTGATGTGGACGACTGTGTTTAATAATTCATCATTTGGGCTTTCTTGACTTTTTCATGTGAAAACTCATGCTGCAAGTCTTGCTTCTGGTGATGATTCCTAGTATTAATTAGCCTTAGTCTTCAATTCACTAGTACTGGAGTGAGTACCATGTTTTTCTTCAAAAGTCAACTTGGCTAGTAATAGGACTCTCTAAATGTCCTGTAGGAAGCTTATTTCAACTTCACAGAGTATTTTATGCATTTCCTACAAAGTATTTGACAAAGTTTGAGCATAGTTATCATGCTGCAAGGAAGTTACATTCTATGTTTCTGTTGACATGATTCTGAATTATAGTACTTTTTCCAACAAATGAGATGTGTAAAGATGAAGTATATTG
>JACFYI010003072.1:1457308-1470367 GCA_014898755.1 Handroanthus guayacan | reverse complement strand
GACAATTACAGCCAGCCGTTTATGGTGGACTTCTTGTAGACAGGGCCTGAAGTTTGCTTGAATTTCTAGGACCTCTTAAGAATCGTGCCAGTTCTTTGTTAGTGGTCGATTGTTGCCCTATGCTTGGTGGCACTATTGGCTTTTACCTATTGATGTTCTGTTATTGCCATTGGTTTATTTATGCTAGTTGTTTGTGTTCGGCTGCATGTTGCAAAGTGAAAAGTTTTTAGTGCTCAGTTACTAAGTTTCATTTAACAGATGAAGTAGCAAAATCTGTCATTGTTGATCTTATGTTATATTACAGCAAGTAAATGTATTCATTCTATACTAATTTGCTTCAATTTTTCTTATCTGTGTTTAACTGTGGTTTATATTTTCACTCAAGTCCTGGCATTTATTATTTAAACCTAATTATTTTTCTAAGTGCGTTCTCATAATGACAATCATCATGTATCATGTTGGGTGACAGAAGGAGATGTTGAAAATATTCCACCTGCCAAAGTTCAGGTGAAATCATCCGGATCGGTATTGCCATATGTAGGTGTCGCTTGTTTAGGAGCAATCCTGTTTGGATATCATCTAGGGTATGTTAAGCTTTCTGATTTTGTGTTCAGTATATGATATTTTTGTGGAATACTTTCCATCTTTTAGGCTATGGCTAATATAACATATTGATGGGTTGCCTAGATTATGCTTGAGTTGCTCTCAAGTTAAATTTTTTGTCATTGTTATATATACGTATATATATAATTTATTTATTTATTTATTTACCCTTTTTTTTTTTTTTCCTCTAATTGCCACGTTTCTCTGGTTCAGGGTGGTTAATGGATCTCTAGAGTACCTCGCTAAGGATCTTGGGATTGCAGAGAATACTGTGTGGCAAGGCAAGTTGTGGTTGAAGTCCCTATCATTTCTTAGGTCCATGTGATACTATAGAAAGGGACGGTTAGGCAATTGGATGCAAATGTTATTGTTTCTATTATTTTGCATGTGGCAAATTAAATAGAGAAAAAATAATGTGCAATCTACAATCTAGCCTGTCATTCCAAATTTCAGAAAAACCATACCAGGACGGAAACCAACAAATATTAACAGAATATTGACAGGAAAAAATTGAGTGGATTTACTCTGTTGCCCGTGTTTCAAGAATTGTGAGTTGTCCTTAGCTTAATTAAAAAATCTATTTTACAGAAGTTGTACAGTGGTCAATCATTTGAGCTCAACTCTTTAATCTTATTTCATTTGCTAGGCTACATTTGGTTTTGTTTCGCTTCCTTCCTTAGTTAGAGCATTTTCCTTCTAAATGTGATGGAAAAAACCATCATTTACCTCAAAAATTGTAATTCATCTAGTGAGGCAGTTACTGGTTGTTAGTACTTGGGCAGGACTCTTCCTTTCTTATTAAAAAAATTCATACCATTTTTCTTTTTCTTTCTTTTGGTTGTTATAGGTTGGGTGGTTAGCACACTTCTTGCTGGTGCCACTGTCGGTTCATTTACTGGGGGTTCATTGGCTGATAAATTTGGGCGGACAAAAACTTTTATTTTGGATGCAATCCCACTGGCAGTAGGAGCATTTCTTTGGTACATGCTTTCACACCGATGATTTGATTTCAATTGGAAAGAATAGTGCCTAAACTTTCTTCGGATTTCAGTGCCACAGCTCAAACTGTAGAGGCAATGATAATTGGCCGTTTACTTGCTGGCATTGGGATTGGCATATCTTCTGCTATTGTGCCACTTTACATATCTGAGGTACCAATTTTCACACATTCTTATGTTAACTTCTTTACTTAATGGATTCTACCATGCACCTGACGCTTTTTGTATCTCTAGATCTCACCTACTGAAATTCGTGGCACACTTGGATCTGTCAACCAGCTATTTATATGCATTGGAATCCTTGCTGCATTAGTTGCTGGTTTGCCTTTGGCAGGAAATCCTCTTTGGTAATTTCTCTTTGCAGAATCCCCTCATGGTAGGAAGATAAATGATAGTCTTTTTTTTTCGCTGACATTTTCTGTCATCACAGGGTATATGATTTATTTTTGTATTTGAGGATGCTGAGGGAATTAGAGAAAGAAGTCCCAATAATCTAGGAGATGATAATTTGCACTTGGCTTTTGGCATTCTTTCTTCAGTTCTCTTGTTATTCTTCACTTCATTTCTGATACTTACATTGCTGTAATGTTCCTTTTCTTACCGTTTCACCGTCAAAGTACATGAATTTCAAAATTATGTGATGTTATTTTTTTCTTAATTCACCACCCCACACACCGGTTGTGTCAGGTGGAGGACAATGTTTGGTATTGCAGTTATTCCATCTATCCTACTTGCACTTGGAATGGCAATTTCTCCTGAAAGTCCACGCTGGCTTTATCAGGTTCCGTTGTGAACTTTATAGTATCATGAACCTAATAGGCTTCAAAAGTGTTGTGAATCTAGCATGATTATTTGGTAAATAATGCTAAAAGAAGGACTATTTCTATCTGCAGCAAGGAAGAACTTCTGATGCCGAAGTTTCTGTGAGAAGGTTATTTGGAAAAGAAAGAGTAGCTGAGGTCATGAGTGATTTGGATGCAGCAAGCCGAGGTTCCTATGAACCTGAGGCTGGATGGTTTGATCTTTTCAGCAGCCGCTATTGGAAAAGTATATCTTTTGTTACATAAATAAGTTTTGAACTCACAGACATATTTAATAGGGATGGATGTGATCTATCAATTATGTTTATGGCAAGCATTGACCCTGTTAATCTGGACGAAAAATATTCCATGGAGTGCCGGGGGGAAACAATGGGGTTGGGTTATATGGATCAAATTGGTATGCCAGAAATTAATATTGTTCATGTCGTTCTGCAGTTGTTAGTGTGGGCGCCGCTCTCTTCTTGTTCCAGCAGCTTGCTGGGATAAATGCTGTTGTTTATTATTCAACTTCCGTTTTCCGCAGTGCTGGAATTACATCTGATGTTGCTGCCAGTGCCCTGGTTGGGGCTGCTAATGTTTTTGGTTAGTTTTAATTGGAGGTTACAGAAAATGTGTGATTTTAGTGGTCATACAATTGATTTTGGTCATTGGATTTAATCTTTTTCTAGGCACGACTGTTGCATCCTCGTTGATGGACAAGCAAGGACGGAAAAGCCTTCTGCTTACAAGTTTTGCCGGAATGGTATAATTTAATCTATAGGACTCTGAATAGTGATTTTTCATCTCCAACCAAAAAGAAATTTCAGTGCTGGCATGAATCTGAATCACTATATGAATATGTAAAATTTGTTAGATTTTTGGACTCTCTCTCTTTATCTAGATTCTTTTTCTGCCTTTTCAGTTATTATTGTTTTTCTAATTGTTGCTCCTTTTCCTCTGGCAAAGGCTGCTTCTATGTTGCTTCTGTCCTTGAGTTTTACTTGGAAAGTTCTGGCACCATACTCAGGGACACTTGCTGTTGTTGGGACGGTTCTGTAAGTGTTGTTTGTTGGCAGCTCATGTTTATTGTATTTCTACGAAGTGATAATTTTACTAGTATTTTTAACTCTGAATATACTCATGTTTCCTTGAACAGTTACGTATTATCCTTTTCTCTTGGTGCCGGTCCTGTGCCTGCTCTTCTACTTCCGGAGATTTTTGCCTCTAGAATCAGAGCAAAGGCAGTGGCATTATCTCTGGGCATGCATTGGGTAAGAAAGAACTTGAGAAACATGTTGTTTCCCATGCTTTTCAGTATTCTTTTACCTTTTCTATTCTTAAATTTCATCTCCAATTATTGTGAAATACCAGCGTCTAGTTCACACTTGATGTGTGTCCATCTAATAATTAGGATATATGTGATGTAAATAAATGCATGCTTACGGGGTATATAGAGGTGGTTTGTGCGTTATGACTTGCCTGTGGGTGGTATTTACTCCCTGCATGTTGCTACCAGGATTAAAACAGATAATGGTAAAGGAATATTGAAAGAAGATTACATAAAATCATACCAAAGGAGGCTGGTGCTTGATTGAAAGTATAGATTATCGAAATATATTTGTAATGTCAGCCAATCCAGACTCCAAATATGATGAAATTTTACTTCTGTGCAGTTTGTTTATATTTTGGTTCATGGTTACCAACCGTTTTTCCTGACTTGAACAGATATCTAATTTCGTCATTGGCCTCTACTTCTTGAGTGTCGTAACTAAGTTTGGAATCAGCACAGTGTACCTCGGATTTGCATCTGTGTGTCTCCTAGCAGTTATGTACATAGCTGGTAATGTTGTCGAAACAAAAGGGCGATCCTTGGAGGAAATAGAGCGCGCTTTGAATCCAACTATTTGAGGCACTTTTTGTAGCATCTGACTTTGGCTGCAGCAGTTTGTTGAGAACACTGCCTACTGATCATCGTGTTAGTGGAGTTAGGCCCTTGCCCTTGTTCCCGCCACCAGTTTATTTTTCTTTAATATGAAATTTATTGTAACTAGTGCTGAACAAAGACATTGTGACACCATGATATGGTTGTTGGGACAATTTGATGTACATTAGACAGACAGTGCTTGACCAACTTTTTGAAAAATGTCCGTAAGTTTCCTGATTTGCAAACTATGAACAGAGAATTTTAGCTTTTCTGATGCTCATATATAGTGTTCCACATAGCGCACCTTTATGAAAAATGTCAATAGAGAATGTTGTAAAAGAGGATTCTAGGTTTAGTCGTATACACAATTTTCAATAACATGTACTGGTTAGCAAAAAGTTTTTATTTTTAAGTGTAAATTATGTCTTCTAACCCTGTAAGAATCCAATGTTAAATGAAACAATTCAAGCGTAAGAACTTACCAACCACAAGTTGACAATCAACAACAGAATTCATCCATTGAGGATAAACCAACAAACATATCCCATCGAGATGAAAACAAGATAATCTCTATACATGAAAAATCTATAAGAATAGTCAATTACAGACACAAGCATAAACTGCAAGGCAAAATTGAGGCCAACTGAATCCTTAACCAGCAAAACCTTTGTGCCTTAATTACTACTGATCACATCCAAATGAGATTCTTTATAATATGCCATACCTATTCGCACCTATTGATTTCCCCTTCTCCATTAGCTGAAAACTACATGACCTGGTAGATGGTCCTGAAAACACCATCAAATAAATGATTTTCACGATCATTTTTTGAGCTCAAGAAGATATGACTTCAATGAAACATCTCGATCTGCTGCCCTTTCGCCCCCCATATGCAGCCACAACATATGACCTGATGATAGCTTCACATATTGGACTTTCGTTCCCACCTTTCCTTTGTGTCGAGGCTGAAATATTGCCAAGAAAAGAAGAAAGTCGATATAATTCAGACCAAGTTACTGACAGAGAACAACGAAGATTAGTAAATTACCAGCCTATACCCACATGCTGGCAGGTGTTTCTTTCATCTTTCTTATTTTTTCTTCGTTTTTCAGTTATGAGAGTATGAAGATAGGAAACAGATAAATGAAAGTGAATCAAAGTATAACATACCCCCAAAACAGCTTTCGGCGCTTTTTAGCTGCCAAGTTTGTTGCTACATCGTCTTCTTCCACAGATGAGGTATTCCCCACTCTGTTTTCCGGGATAGGAATGCTGAAAGGATTCTCAACAGGTTTACTTGGTTCTTGGTCTGTGCTGTCATGAACTTCATTGGCCGTCTTGTGAGATTTGTGTTTTCCATCACCTAATCCTGCATATTTCCAACAATATTCAAATCGTTCTAAAAAGAAACAAAGCCCATTACGACAATGTTACATACCTTTGTATTTGTTCTGTGCTTTAGATCTTGCTTTGATTTGTAAGCGTCTCTTTTGCAATTCCTAATGAACATAAAACAGAAAGAATTCAGAGCAGTTCCAAATAAACATAAACAGAATGAACTTTAAGAACAATGGCTTTGCAATTCCTAACGAACATGAAAAATGAAAGGTCTTCAAAAACAATGCTATCGCAATTCTTAATAGACAAAAAACAAAGAGAGATTTGAAGAACAGTGCTTTTCTTAACATGACAATAATGAATAGATGATCAAAAACATATTCCAGAACTCAAACCAAAAAATAAAATAAATAAATAAGAATAATACTTGGAAGTTGGAACATACTGGAAAACAATACAGCTCAACTCAATTCAACTCAGCTTAATCTCATATTCATACGGGGTTGTAATTCAACTGAATTTAAACGTAATTAACTATAACTATTTCTCTTCCTAAGCTGCATCCTTTTCCAAATAACATAAACCTAAAATAAAATGAGAAAAATCACCACGCAAATTTACAAGTAGAACTACCTAACAAGACCCAAAGAAAGGATAAATTTATTGGAAAGACATGAGTTCATCCATACTTCCCAACTAATCAATTTCCTCACCAAAATCGCCCCCTTTTAGCATTTATATTCCATCGACCAAGCCATACAAACTGAACAATTAACGATGATGTTCAAGGGAAGTAATAAAACCACGGGAAACCTGAAATTTGGAGAGCTGGGCCTCAGTTAGCCCTTTTTTGGGCTTAAAATTTGGCCGCAAAGAAGTCGCTGATGCTATGGCCGCTTCTCTTCTTTCATCTGCTTCTTCCACTGGTTCTCTTTCCATTGCCACTCCCCGTAATTTGTTCCCCCTTTTTTCCCCCCCTTCTTCCCCGTTTCTGTTTTAGGAACCAAAAATGGTGTGCTCCTAATTGCAGAGCGGGCGAGTTTTAGTGGGCTGGGCCAGGATACTACTGAGGCCCATATCCAATCATTTTTAATAAATTCATTTTTTTTTAATTTCCTTAATATATACACCTCATTATAAGCCTTTCAATTATTATTATTATTATTATTTTAATTTTATTAAACCTTTGTAAACCTAAATTTTGTATTTTTTACCATAACGACATTAATGGAGTTAATGTGTCTGGATTTGTGGATTTCAGAATCAAAGATATTAAATTCATATACATGACTAATTGTGCTGATTTAACTAATTTTTTATAAGTATGAGTTTGAAATTCTTTACTAACTATTTTGAGTTTTTTTTTATTGAATAATTAGATTGGACTTCAAAATCACTTAATAAGTGATGAGAGTGCTAATAACAACATTTTGGTACTCAAAGAATCGAGTATCATCAATAAATTTAAATTTCTCAATTCAAATGCAATTTAAGATGCAAAGATTCTGATTAGATAGAACTGTATGTAAAACTATGCCGATACTAAATAATAGTTATAAAGTGATTTATCTAAAGGACTTGAAATTACTATGAACATGAACATGTCATACGATTATCTCTGCACATGTGGCTAAATAGAGAAGCACAAAACGTAGTTGACTTTGTCAATTTAAACTCAAATTATATAGATTGTAGTCATGTTTGTAATTTGCTCATTGTAATCATAAATAATTCTGCAATCAATTGTCCGTCTCATACAATTTTAAAAATTTTCAAAAGTCATGATTATCTTATACTTTACGAGAAAATCAAGCACAGAACAAATAAATATAGAAAGATCTAGTTTCTGCAATAAGTTTCAACAACTTGTCAACTAAAACTAATTGCGCGTAAATCGTAAATCATGCATTTAAACGCATCTTACGGTCTTAATCTCTAAAATTTATTTTCTTAACCACTTGGTAGTCCCCTTAACTGGCACTCAAAATTCAGAATTAGGTCATATACCTAACCCTAGTGTGCCTAACTTAATAATTTAATTCAATTTTCTAACATGTGACCTTATATATTAGTAGATTCTTGATTTCTTAGATTTGACTTTGATTTAAGAGACCTGGGATCAAGGCAAATTAAGATTCTAGCCAGTGCCAGATTACAAGAGGATCATATGACCAACCTAAGACCTAGCTTGTTGTAATGGCATCCACCCTAACTTTTTGGGCACTGTATATTTTGACTTTCCTAAGTGGGACAAAATTTCTAAGACCAATGAAACATGCTGCGGTAGTGGTACTATGGGCCTGGTACCTGTGAGAGTCAGCTAATGAACAGAAAAACATTTTTAATTTAATAAACTTGTAATGTAATATAGCCTACAAGTTGAATATATTTATACTCTTCTCTCCACGTCAAGAACGTTATATTTTAATATTGTCTTCACAAATATTTAAATGAAATTAATTTGATTATCGAGTGAAAACGCAATTAATGGAGTCTTACCAAATGTTAATATTGGTTGACAGATTCATTTGTTATTATTATTATTATTATTATTAGAAAAGTGATTATATTCAATGTATATATCAATATCGACACGTTACAGATATGAATTACCACAAGATAATTCCTCCAAATCTTTTAACTTTCCATGGGGTAGATAAAACCCCATACGCTACCTTTAAGAATCGAACTGATGGCTAAGAAATTATGAGATTTCAAGTACATAATGTTTGTAAATTATAGAGACATCATTTATGTTGAAAGTTTTATTTTAGTTTTGACCCTTTTATATTTAAACTACTTGTGAACATTTGTGGGTTTTGGCTGCGCTCTTACGAATCTACAAACCCAACTTGATTGTGATTTCAAGTCGAATAACGCAACTCATTGAATAGAAAATCTTACCATTTAACTAGAAGGAATTTCAACCTCAATTACATATTAAAATTGTTTTCTTTATCATAAATACAACGTCTAGTTCATAAACTATTGCGACAAAATATCACAATCATAGTATTCTTTTGAAAAAAATAATATATTGACCATACAAATTGAGGTAGCATCACTAATTCACATCCCTACCTAATAGTCACAAAGCCATATTTCCTCCAACCTACCCCACTATGAATTTAGTCCACCTATTCCAAATTACTATGTAAAACCCCCCATTTTCCTTCTTCACTTTTTCTTTAATTCATCTATTTGCCAATTATCTTCACATGCTTTTGACTCTTAGATTCCAAGTAACAATTCATCCCATCTCAAGCAAAGTTACCTATAGAGACAAAAGCAACACCAAGATGCAACACATGCAAACCTCCCTATATACGTTCTTAATCATGTGCTTGTACAAAATATATGGCCTCACCCCCTTAGACAAATCTCAATTAGACTACAATATCTCAATTTTCTAACCATGATTAATCTTAAACTTTCCAAACCCCTTCCTCTTTCTGACCGTTTATTTCATCTGTTTCTCATAATCTTAGGCATATCTATTGGTGTCATATCCACTTTATGTCTCAAAAGCTTTTCTTTTTTTACCCTTCAATCCCTTCCCTTCTTTGTTCCCCCTTCAATGTCAAAGCCATCATTAATCCAAACCCCTTTACCGCCATTGTCTGAACTGTCGTCGCCCCAACCGCCTCCACCGCCATCACCATTGTCACTGCCGTTGCCTCCACCACCATCTCCACCGCCATCATCACCATTGCCGCCTCCACCACCACCGCTCCTGTCTCCGCCACCTCCTCCTCCATCGTCGCCGCCGCCCACGGCATCAATTGAATATGTTGCTTTGAAGAATAATGAGACGTTTGGCCTTATGCACAATATGAGTGATGATGAGTTGCTGAGGAAAGCATCAAAGGTTGAAGAATTTAATGGGAAGATTAATGCTTCTAATTATAAAGTGGCATTTATGTTTTTGACGCCGGGGCCATTGCCACTTGCTCCATTTTGGGAGAGGTTTTTCAAAGGACATGAAGGGATGTATTCGATTTATGTTCATCCTCATCCTTCTTACAATGATTCTGTGCCCAAGGATTCGACTTTCTATGGCAGAAGAATTCCTAGCCAGGTTTATTTCTTAGCTTTGATACCAATATTCGGGCATAATATTGTCTTAACTCTTATTAAATCGCCAAAAGACCTATTAGGATTTTATTTTATATTTTAAAACGATATTTCATCTACTATTATGTGTCTAAAATACATGCTTGCCAAGTATATAAATATTTACTTATAAAAATACAAAATTGCAGATGGAATATAAATACGAATAGAGAATTCAAAATGCTATAAAACTAGTATATTATGTCTGAAATATAGCAAACAAGCCATAGTTTGCTACTAGTGTGATGTGTCAGGGTATACATTTAAGTGAGTTTTCATTTGGGTCCGATAAATATATCAAATTTTATTGATTTTATTTTTCCACGTGGATTAGGTTGGATTGGGTCTGGGATAATTCAATTGGCTAGAATACGAGGTTATAATCTGTAATAAAAGGAGTTCAGGCAACTAAATCCCTGCAAAAATTGTTCGAAGCTCAGGTCACAATAGAGCGAAATAATCGAGCGATCATGCATAAGTAAGCCAGTAAAATATTATGTTAATTTGGCCTGGGGTATTCATTGGGTTTTGATGACGTGGATCAATTTTGTCCACCTCCCATGACCAGCTTTGATGATGTCATGTGTCCAGTAACAATGGTCAACAAATTAAGTTGAATTTACCTGGTTGCCGGTTGGGAATGATCCACATAATAGTACATTGGTCATGGGCAATTTGGGCATAGAATTTTGGTTTCGGGAATAATATTTTAGTAATTTTAACATTTAGTACTATAGTTTGTGTGGATCATGGGATGATGGTATAATGAAATACTGATATTATCACATATGATTCAAAGATTGATACTAACTTATTTATTCATATATGCAAAAAGTAATGTAAAACTATGTTAAAAGAAAAAATAAATTTTCTTTTTTGGATAAATGATAAACGAAGTACAATTATTTTAAATATCCATTTTATCTTCCATATCCCTTCTAGTCTGTGACGTTGTAGAGAATGGAAAATGAAGATGAATTATGAAGATGAATTGTTATTTGAGTGTGCAAAAACATGAATTTTTATTTTTTAAGGGTCAAAAATGATAAAATAGGTGGGTTTCATGGTGTAAAATGTACTTTCCATCCCCTTTATCCTTTTACCTTCCTTTCTCTGAATTATCAATAACATGTCAGATCACTTTTCTTTGAATACAGCCAGTCCATTGGGGCACAATATCAATGATAGATGCTGAAAGAAGGCTTCTAGCTAATGCACTTCTCGACCCCTCCAACCAAAGATTTGTACTACTCTCCGATTCATGCATCCCAGTCTTCAACTTCTCCACAATCTACAACTACCTCACGAACGCAAACCACAGTTTCTTGGGATCATTTGATGATCCCCGAAAAGCGGGGCGAGGCCGATACAATCGAAAAATGTGGCCGACGATCGCCATCGAGCAGTGGCGAAAAGGGTCCCAATGGTTCGAAGTCCACCGTGATCTTGCTGTAAAAATTGTCTCCGACCAAAAATATTACCCGGTTTTTCGCGAGTTTTGCCGCCCACCTTGTTACAATGATGAGCATTATTTGCCAACTTTGGTGAACATTCTTTATCCGGAGATGAATTCAAATAGGAGTGTTACATGGGTTGATTGGTCACGAGGTGGACCACATCCTAGGAAATTTGGGTGGATTGATGTTAAAGTTGAATTGTTGAACCAAATTAGGTTTGGGTCGGACTGTTTGTATAATGGGAATTGGACTAATATTTGTCACCTTTTTGCTAGGAAATTTCTGCCCAATACAATTGGGCCTCTGTTGAAGATTGGGCCTTGGCTTCTAGGCTTTAATTCTTGATTGTTTTGTTCAATTCTGGCAGTAAAATATAGGTTAATTGACGATACACTTGATTGTTTTTCGAAAATGCACTATGACAAAAAAGTTCCGAACTTACTTTTATCGGTTGGTGTGTCTTTTTTTATATATATATTTCATAGAAAAGTGAATATCATTATATGAAAATATCATTAAATGAATACATTTTAAAAATTAAATACATGAAATACAAATTTTCTAAACTTTTATACAATAGAGAAGTACTATCATGCAACAACAAGATAGAGGCCCATGATCTAGTAACAGATTCAGCGAATTGCGGATCATGCCAAAATTTATTTTTAAAGGGCTTTCTAATTAATTCTCTTTCAGATATTTAATTTACAATACTTTACATAACTCTTCATCATATCACGATACTCATATCCTGCCACTGAGTTATGATATTCATATCATATCTTATCTTATGAAGTCATCATGTTCTCATTTAGTACCTAATGTAATTTTTGCTATAGTAACTATATAATAAAATGCTCAAAATTACTTTATAAAAGAAGAATACAAACAATGTCTTAAATGCAATTACAAATTCGGTCACTTTCTCCCTAATCCTATTCTACTCTTGGTATAAATGCCTTTCCTGTTCAACACTTTTCTTGAGATCATAGTTCCGTGGGCTTTCAACGGTGCGAATTTAAGCCCAAAGACTACGTCCGTTTAAGCTCCGTATCATATACGCCCTCCAGCCTTAAGTCCAAGTAAACCACTCAGAGCCCTTCGTTTGTCTCCATCCTCGTCATAATCATAGTTTTAATCCCCTTTTTTTTCAAAAAAAAAAAATAAATAAATAAATTTCCACAACGCGTGAAGATATTTTCAAGAAAGGTGTGGACTTCTGTCATTTTATTCCAAATTGCCATAATTCCACACATGATTGATTGTCCATGTTCCATTTGTTCCTGTTTTCAATCCAATGTCATAACCCTACATATCTATTGTCCCATCCATGTACTCTTTTAATTAGGAAAGGACGGCTAAAACAGGTAAAATTCATTTTGGTTCCTGAGATTTCATATCAATTACAAAATAGTCATTCTACTTTTAATTTACTTCAATTTCGTCCCTTTGATCACCATTGGCAATAATTTCCAGCCAAAAATAGAAAAATGACCAAAATACCCTTGAACTATCTTTTAAGTAAAATTCATTTTTGTCCCCAAATTTTCATTTAATTGCAAAATAGTACTTAAAACTATTAATTGTAACAATTACCCTTTTGTATTATTTGATCGGACAAATTTTTCTTTATACCATGTAAATATATAAATAAACATTCTAATACATTTTAAGTATTTTATATCTTGGATTCAATTTAAAATTCTTCATGAACTATTTTTTTTTTTAATTTATAATGTTGAAAAAAGTTTAATAATTTCAAAAACTAGAGTGATAAATTAGTACAAAGCACCCTAAAATTTAAAATATTTAAATTAAAAATAATT
>JACFYI010003072.1:1371989-1389712 GCA_014898755.1 Handroanthus guayacan | reverse complement strand
CGCACTGAGATAACGTCTGGCTACAGGTCTGATACTGCTGATCATATTGACACACACAACTTGGTAACACGAGGCTTATGATCAGGGTCAGAGGGAGAAGTTTTGCGTTCATTTTTGAAAGAAAGAAACACGATAAATTGAAATTTGTGTTTGGAGTAACTAAGAACCAAAGAAGATTGATCATTTTATGTTTGCATTGACTGACTCACTGACAATGACAAAGGAAAATCCTTGCCCTTACCCTGACAGCTTATGGAAGAACAGCAGCAGTTTCTGCGTGTGTATTACTTGAAGAATTCTTCCAAGTATTTGTCCCCACGGGTCGAATCTTCTATTTTGTCTTTCATTACACTGAACCACAAATAATATACACTTTCACATTTATTGTAAAAGTGAATGGACAATAAAACATAATCTGATGGTCCAACCTTCGCTTTTGGATCTTCTATTAAATATTTCATTTTATATTTAATTTACAATCAAATTCTTCATCTTCTTCTTCCTTTTTTGGTCAAAGAATTATTCCAGGATCACACCTAAAACAATCAGACAATGGAGGAATAAACCTACAGACTTGAGGATATGAAACAACTCAAACTACAAGATACATCAAATTGATACACAAATTTCTACTGGGAAAAAATCAAAACGCAGTTATTCTTATTTTCTCAAGATCAGCTCAAATATAATTGAAATAATAATTTACCAAACGAAAGCTCACATTAATATATTTAGGCGCATGAAAGCCATTTGCCAACACAAAAACAATGTTACAACATTACCTTCTCAGGGAGCAAAACTCCAATGTAATATCACCAGATCAACCCTTTTCTTCTCCTGAACCTGTCAACATTATCTGTACTCATTCTAGATTTCTCAGGCTTGCTCGACTTCTTAGAGTTGTCGAGCCGGCTGTCCAAACTGTTTCTAGAAACTTCTGGGATATCCGGTTGCAACTCAAAAGTGTCGCTTTCGGCTTGCTTATTCTTACTGTCGGGATCTAATGATGTCGCTGCAGAGCCATTGGATGCTGGTTTTGACTTTCCAATAGCAAGTACAAACTTTTTGAGATATTTAACGAAGTCAGGATAAAGTTCAAGATCGCAATGCCCGCCTCCTTTTATCCACACAGGTTCGTACTTTACCTTGCATAGCTCCCAAAGCTGCTTCCCGTGTGAACAATCGACAACATCGTCTGCAGTTCCCTACAATATCGGATACATATACAGTTAGTTGTCCTTCACATCATGCAAGAAATGTTACACTCATGGATAACAGGTGTTTGGATGTAGTAATATTGCAGAAAACTTCTCAGGTTTGGTCCATTTACAAGAACTAACCCCATTATTCGAAATTAAAAATACCCTTGTGACTAAGGCACATTAGTTAAAATTTCTGTAACAACTAACGACGGGTGAAATTTGTAAGACAGAGATAAGTGTCTAAGAGGTAATTCAAAAGATAAGAATCTTTTCTTTCCTGGTAAAGGGTCCAAACCATAGGGTAGTTTTCGGTAATAAATCCTCTTAAGTCATGCAACTAACATAGTTTATAGCATTAATATCACCACATCATTAAAATTTGGCCTATTGTATTGATCAATTAGATACTAAGGAACAAAACTGCAACATTCTATGAAAAGTGTGTTAAAACAAAATGAGTAAGAGGGACATTGAAGCAAAGAAGGATTTGAAGCAAAAGGCAACTTACATGAATAACAAGAACCGGACAGTTTATTGAACCAATCTTGTCAATATTCTGTAGTGAACAAACAAATAACTGCATCAGTTTACATAATAGCCGAAGAGACAATGCATGTGAATAATATCTATCATTACCTTGTAAATATCAAACCAATATGTTCGTTTTACAGGGTACAACACCCTCAACCCAGATAAAATCGGGCTATGTAAAACGACACCTCTCAAGTCCGGTACACGTGATGCAAGATCAACGGAGGGGCCACTCCCAACGGACTGACCGTATAGTATTAACTGTTCATCTTCCACCCCATACTGCTCCTTGAGGCATTTATATACAGCATCTATGTCTGCGTATGTATTACATTCAGTTGGCTGTTTCAAAGAAAAAAGGACAGTTTCATCATATCATGACAGGACCTAATGATCCGAACACATAGAGGGGGTATATGCAATGGATATTGATCAGTGCAGCCATCTCATGCTAATCGAAGTTCTCCTAATCGATAGAGATGAGCAGAGACAATGCAGATTTATATATGCAATGACAAAGTTACAACATTTGTTTCATTAGCTTGTGTGTATATATATTAATATATATATATATATATATCTTAGGGACTTCTTAAAGAAATTAAATCCAAAAGTGATAAGCAATTCATTAGAAGACAATCTCAAGGTCCTACTATGACAACCTAGTTAGGCAAAACATACTTCTATGCATTTCAGTTTAAAGCAGGCATCTAACCTTTCCTGTGGACTGTCCGTAACCCGAATAATCATACCTGAAGATCATAAAGGACTGAGCAATAAGTAAATATCACCATCTACAAACTTTAATTTGTCAATTTATATTACTTCAACAATTGATATATCTGCATATAAATAAAGCTGGAGGAGAAAATGCACTTCTTCTCGGAAAATCATCCGGCAGAAATTCAACATTCCTATGGCTAAAATAATAAAGTTAAGGTGAAGAAATTAGAAAATTACCCTATAAGATTGACGCGAAGACGGAGGCTAAGCTCAACGAATAGCTCATACATCTGACCTATATCGGCGGCGTTGCCATGGGAATAGAGCATGGTGGCGTTGGCCTTGGGGTGGCTGACGTGCACCGCCACAATATCATTTCCCCGGCGAGTCCTCAGCCTCAACACGTTGACGTCTTCCCTCCGTGGCACCTCCGGTATGCAGAGTGCTCCGCCGCAGGACTCGTCGGCTACCACGGTGTATGATGGCGGGGTAGGTGGAAAAAAAGCTAATTTAGCTGCAATCGATGACGTCACCCCGCCCATTCTTTTCGTGATTATTCCCCTCTCTGCGGTGGGTCGGTAAATTTATCGCAAAATTCATAAAGAAAGGCGGTAACTTTTCGTTTTTGTTTTCTTTTTTCCCCTTCGTAAAGGCTGGTTTTGGTTTCCTTTTCTCTCTTTTAGTTGTTTGTCTTGTTCTTTTAGATCCCACCTTCCCGCCAAGAGATGGAGAAGGGAAAGTGAAGGGAAACGGAGTTTATGCGGTGGCGGAGAGGTGGCGCGTGGGGGAAGGGAAAGGGAAATGAGAGAGTGGGGAAAGTGAACGAGGAATTTCCAAAGGAATCTGGCTGTGCTGTATCCAGTGGCGGGGGGCAGGAGGCGACGTGGAGGGAGTGTGTGGTGGATTATCAGATTTATGTTATTATGGGAAAAGGGTATATACTGCAGTTGTGTGGAGATGCGGTCTGGCGCTGACTTTAGACCTAAAACGGAAATTTTTGCACCATATCAGTGAATTTTAATGCTGCTTTGTGTGTGTGTGTGTGTGTGTTTTTTTTTTTTAATTATAATTTTATCATTTTATAAGTTTTGAAAAATGCCAAGAAACTACTGGCGTTTTATCATTTAGATTAATTATTCAATACTTAATAAAAGTGAAAGTTTAAATATCAAAGAACAAAAATAAGTTGTGGATGTGTTAAAACACTTTAGGATGCCCGTGCTATTTCAATATTAATAAATTACCTTTAACAGTCCTTGAAATTCTTGCTTAATTATAAAAATAATAATAAAAAAATAGTAATAAATTTATCAAAATATTACAAGCGGATAACTGTAAATCAATGGATTGAAATATTATCTCGATTTTCTAAATAACAATAACTTTTAATATTAGATCAAATCTAAATAGGTATTTTGGCAAATATCTATGTTACATATAAAGTGACAGGGCCGGAGGTAGTTATTTTAATGTGTTGTTTTCATGTTTCTTCCTAAAATGTCCCTTAATAGTAATTTACCTTAATAACAATTCAACACATTAAAAAACTATCAATTCACTAATTTAACTATTTTTGTATTAAACATGTGTATATTTATATTAAATATAGTGATCAATTATAAAATACATTCAAATCAAATCTTTATTATATTTTAATATATATAAAATTTATATTAATTATTTTATGCACATATATCGAATGTACAATTGATGTTAGTTCTTATTATTTGTGATCGAATGTGAGTCTATCTTTTCAAATAAAAATTTACAATTCTAGAAGTATTTGAATATTAGTAATTTATTTTGACCGTAAATTTTTGACTTTACATGTGAACATCTCACGTCACCCCCATCACAACGCCCCATGTCACAAGGGCATCTCAGTTCTCTTTGAAGAAATATATACTAATCTAATTCTATACTTCTATATTATACTGTATATAAAGCATATAAGCCTTGGATAGTTATTTTGATATGTTTTAAATAAGTTGATAAAATTAATTTTATCTTAAAAGATAATTACAAGATAGTTTTCAATTATAATGTAAAATAGATTTTTTTTCACTTCTCTTCTTAAATTTTTATTTTTCTCCATTATTTTTTTTCCCTTTCCAACTTCATGTCCTACAAATTTATTTTTCAATTCCTGTTATTCTAATAATAAATTCAAGTAAAAATATTTAAAAAATTAAGAAAATTAATACTATTGAACAAATAAATATTTTTAATTTTAATTGACAAAAAAATTAATTAAACATACATATCAAGTGCGTCAAAATGATTAGGTACTATTATTTGTCGCATTAATGGTATTTTACATAATTGATTTGGAGTGGAAGTTTTGGACCACAGCAACGTGCTTGATGGTTGGTACATATATATCAATCAACTTCTCCTCTAGTCGTAGAAAGGTATGGGGTCGAGGAAAGGACAATGCAATTTGCCTTCGGTGTCTTCTCCTAATTACTTCATTATCTTCCCTTTTCTATTGATCACATAAATCATAATTATCTTTGATGATATCCAAATTTGTAATCCATATTAAAGACTCATATGCTTCAAGGTAATATTTCATCGATATTTATGGGGGATTTTACCTGAAAATATGCCAACTTATAATGATACTAAATTTGACACGCTTTGAAAAAACTACAGGCGTTTAAATAGTTTATAAACGGTCATACCTCTCACATTTCAAGACGGCTTTTCAAAATTAAACCTTTAATCACAAATGTCGGTAAGAAAATACCCTTAAGCAAATGAGTCTTTCATATCAATCATGAATTTGGACATCATCAATTTTATTTTCTTTTGTTAATGAGTTGGATTTTGATTACTACTTTATCTTCTTTAACTAAATAAAATGCGAAAGCACGTTATCCTAGAAAGCAACATCTTCTTTTGAATCTTCTTCTGGATGATGTTCCTATATCATAAATTCAATATAAAATATTAATTTGAATTTATTAAAGTTTATAGAGAGCTGTATTTGTATATTTTTTTTTTTTTTCAAAAAAATAGTAGTTAATTTGAGCATAAATGTTACTTAATTCTGAACATCACATCCAATATTTTAGTTGAAAAATTCCAAATACATTTTGCATAACTCGAGAAATTCTAGAGGTCCCAAAACTTTGTGCTAATGGGGGGCTCTATAGCCCTTTTAGAAGACATGAGAACCACAAGCCAAAGATACATGGGTCTACACTCTACACTATGATGAGAGGGCGTCAAATCATCCATGAGAAATATATATGTAAAAATAGATACCATCTGATTTATATATATATATATATATGTATACATATATTTATGTAAATAGATTATAATTTGTTAAATTATATATAATGGTATTAAAGTTTTATCCCATAACATAATTATTGTAATGTCACCTGTCGCATGCACGACCTTATAAACTTTGATTAAACGATTCATGTATATTTATTAGGTGTTAATTTTTACCACATAAACTGATCTTGTCTGACTTGAAATTTGTATTTAATAGATTTAGAGGTAACTTTTGCATCAATCAAGCTTGTGGACCTACCGTTTCACAAATGGTGTTAAGATAAATCACTAACAAAAATTATCCGAAATTAAGTATTATGCAAGACAAATTACTCTATGTGTGGGAGTCATTTGTTAAACCCACATGACAAAACATTATACACACAAAACCAAATTGTCGAATATGGAGAAGCTTGTTCTAGAATTACAATGCTTGGTAGTCCGGGGTATATCATGTCGCAACAAGTACATTATGTTCTAAAGAAGGGTGCTTGTGATGCTACATCCACATCGAGTTAAAATAAAAAAAAAAAAGAAGATGAGCACCTTATTAGATTTAAATAAACATATACATCATTTAATATTTCTCTATCTAGTTATTCATAATCCAATTTCAAGTTGCATTGCATGAGCCCGATGCAATTCTCTATCTAGGTGCGATAAATGACATTAAATCTATCATCTAGTGAAATATCAAGAATTATGTGAGATAAAGAATTAATGCCAGTTCATAATAATTACATATCTATAAATTCACATCATCCAAATAAAAATATAAAATCTTCAACAACAGACCAACATATCAAAGATTCCTCATAGAGCATTTATGTATATCTACTTACAACACCTCCAAATTGAGTCTAGATATTAAAAGCATGTCCAAGACTGAAAAAGCAGGACCGTGACCAAAATTATTACCCCAACATGTGAAAAAGCAGAAACACACACAAAGGTAAAACTGAAATGAGGAACTTTAATTTATATTATTTTATTTAATTGTCTTTTTTTGACATCTTTTCGTAAGGGCTGTTGCCATGACTCATGGCACATTGGCTCTTTCAGAGGTCCTGACCCACCCACTAATAGAAAAGTCGAATTTCAAACAGATTTATTTACTGAAATTAAAGGAAAAATTAATATGTTTCTTGCCTTGTAGGTCAGATAATCCATAATCGGACGGTTGGGATTCGCTGAACATTTATCAATGAGTGTCCTACAAAGATTCTTGTAACATGTGATGATAAAAAATCAGCAGTGGGGAAAAGAAAGTTTTGATTGTTCTTGCTTCTATCTGCGGCATCTTAGGAACATGTCTACCATTTCTATGACTTTTTTGCGTTTTCCATTTTTATCCTTATTACCATGTGTGCCTTGATTACCCATTAATTAAAAGTTGATATATTTTGTGTTTATAGTCCATTTGTTCCCTTTATATCAAAATCAATGGTCAATAAGCATCATAATTAAGAATTTTTAGTTACATTTGTGGTCCTAGAAGATAGAAACTTAAAATTAATAATGTCATATCATTACTATGTAATCTTTCTGGCTTTGGCCCACGACTGTCCACGGTTGTGATTCCATTTTCATGTATTAGATTGAGCTTTTGCAGGAATTGCAACTTTCGACAGTTGTGATTTCCTTTCATGTTGGATTGAGTTTCTAGTCTTGCCTAAGTCTACAGATGCATTCACAATTAAGGAAAAAAGTCCTCTTGGTACCCACCCTATTTCTGCGACACCTCCACAAACATGTAGTCAGTCTTTTAACTCATGTAGTCATAGGGGCCTTCCTAGATGTTAGATGTATGCTTGTTTTATGGTCGTCCTTTAACTTATTTAGTAGTAATGGCGGTCCTATATCTATGATTATTTTGTAGTAGTGATATTTTTACTTACTAATTTTGTAGTTATAGACTTTCATATATGTATGCATGCATGCATAGCACCAGAATACTTCCTCGATCTAGAATAAAGCCAAATTAATACATACAATATACATAAAGAGAAAACCCCTATTTCAAATCACATCCCGATTGAACATAAGTTTGATTCTGCTTGATTTATAATCGTGATTTTGTAATTAGTGTAGTTAAATAACATCTTATGTTAATATGTCCGCAAGAATGCGTCCTTTATGCAGAATGAGCCAAATTGATACATATAGTACGTAAGTAAACATCATAGGATGAAACCAAATTGATAGACAATACACAAAGTGGAAGTGATGCGACCAAACTAATACATACAGTACACAAAGTGAGCATATTGATTCGAATGTAAGTTTCGTAAAAAAATTGGAGGCAGAAAAGGTGAAATAAATGAAGACTTCAAATGGGTCAGAATATTCAATTAAGAAAGATATTTTTTTTCAGAAAAACTATGTACATAGTTTGATTTTCCCATCAAGACAGAGAGAAGTTCTACCCCCAAAATTTTGGAACACAGATATTGCTCAAATACTTTTGACCATACTCCCTTTCCTTTTGTCTTGTGTTAGTCAATTAGGGCAAATGCTCAAAAATTAAAAAAAAATTAAAAAAAAATCTGGTGTTTTAAATTTTGTATTCTTACAAGAAATTGTTGCTTAGGTACATTAATTTTTCCATTTGCCACAATCATGCCAGTTTGGAAAAAGTAAACATCAAAAGAGTAAATTTTTTTACAGCTATTCATACCTTTTCTTTTTCCCCTTCTTTCTTCTATGCTTTTTCTTATTCTTTTCTTCACAGATTTCAAAAAAATAAAAATAAAAATAACAACATTTAAAGGATAAAACCCTTAAAAAATTTCAAATTAAATTTTCAATTACAAAAGCGGGATTTTTTTTGTTTTTTTTTTTTGTTTTTTTGGATTGAAATTACAGTAGATGGATTTATTCATTGGGAAATTATACTTTTCAATCATCAAAATAAACCCTAAGCCCCTAATTGTGCTTACAAAAAATTATTCAAACAAAAAAAAAAATTTTAAAAAAATGATAGTGTTGCCTTCAATTTTCCGTCGGATTTCTCGGTGTCACTCCGGTATGGCGACGAGCACAGGCCGCCAGGCTCTTCTCAACAATCGCTGCCTAAACGTCGCAGGCGGCAGCCGTCTGGGGCGGGCGCCACCACCTCTCCCCAAATCGCTGCCAGCTCTCCCGCACTCCGGCAGCAGCGCTTCTCTCACATTTTCCGTAGCGCCATCTCCCAACGCCGGCGGCGAGGACACAAATAAGTCTTTCAGCCTGTGCCCGACCAACAACTCCTTACCCTTCTCCCGAGAGCTCCCCTCGTCGCTGCTTCCCTTCCGATCCGGCGAGCCGGCGTCGCAGCGCGGGGGCTGCAGCTTCCTCCCACTGCCACCCCCGACACGGCTGAGCAGCATACGAAGAGTTTTTCTCCGGCGGAGGTGGATTACTGGGCTAGCGGATGGGCTCCTGGTTGGGCTGCCGGCGACTGCGCATTGGGTTGCTAACAACTTGAATTTCTGCAGAGTCGCCATTATAATTGCTAGGTAAAAATTAAAGAGAAAATGGGGTTTGGGAAGAAAAATCAAAGGGGGAGGAGGAAAAAGGGAGATTTGGGTATGTTGTGAAGAGGGGTTACCATGGAATTATTCCTGGTGTCTTTAGTGTGATTTTAGCGTGTGTATTTATAGGTGTATATATATGGTATGGGCGAGGGGAATGATAGCAATATGGATGCGAGTGAAAACTGAAAAGCAAACAAACAGAGAAAATGATGGAGAACGGAATAATTCAGAGTACGGAAATACAGTATACATAATTGATTCTAGACGTACGTATTTCATAATTGATATATATATATATAAAAAATAGAAACATGTAATTAAGGGGACATTTTTAGAATATTATACGAAAATATGAATTAATTTTAGGATAGAAGTTAAATTCGGCTTTATTTCAATATTTCATGTTGTTTTACTTTGTTTCATAAATATATGATAAGTGTACTAAATAATTTTTTTATAAAAATATCTGGTCGTGCATGTGATTTACTTAAGATATATTTATGATGCGGAATATGAGATAAAATATATTTTGAAATGAAATATTCAAAAATGCGCTTAGACTAGTGATATAAGATATTTTAGGAAAATTATGTGAAAATGCTGAGGGATAACTAGTGCTTTCTTGAATTGTATGGATTTTATTATATTAGTATATTATTTTGCATAAAGTAATTTACCGTCTTCATTTATAATTATTTTATTATGTTGTTTTTGGTTTTCTCTTTTAATGACATTTTTAATGAAAGTTTTTATCACAGAGTTCTTCATTAACCATCGTTCCTTGTTTTTTGTATTTCTATTTTCCCTTCAAAAGTCAAGCAAAAGATTTTATAACATTTTTTATAATTGTAAATGGTATATACATAATAAATAATTATGCTTTAAAGTCAGTATTATTGATTATTTATAGTTATTCACGACCTTATTCTATTTAACTTGCACTCAAACTTACCAAATTAATTTAACTGACATAGATGTCCTAAATTACAATATCTTCATGATGATAAATATGTTGTTTGTCTAAGGCACACTATTATAAATCTATATAAATTTAATATGATTTTTACCTACTTTTTAGTTTTTTCCTCTCTTCTACTTATTTTTTAGTACAGGAGAATCTTCATTGTGGTCGATTTCATGGTCTTAATTATTTATTGTGCTTTCATGATCTTCAATTTTCACTTCAAATTAGACTAACCAAGAGAGTTGAATCAACCTCTATGTGATGAACTTAACCCTAGTTTCTTGAATTTCATGTTGATTTTTGCTTTAGGACATCATAAAAAAAATTTCATGTTACAATTTTGTCATTTTAAGGTGGCATCATAGAAATTAATACTAACCTTCAAATATCATTATTACTAGCTAAAATTACACTATGTACAAGAAAGCATAAAGTAACAAAAGTCTTGAATGAATTTGTAGATTCTCTACTTGTAGCTTTGGAAAACAATGGAGAATCTTTACGGGAACAAAAGAATAATTACCTCAATACCTGATTTTCCTATAATTTAATAAATTACAAGAACCTCTGTCATTAGAAATAAGTATGTACTTGTAATATTTGAGCCAATATGTTTGATTTTTGGGAATCTAATTATAATATTACATAGATTTCAGCCCATTAGCTGAACTAATGATAGAATTATTATTATAATTTTTCAAAATTTTCAGAAAGAAGCAATTATATTTGATCATACATTAATATAATGATATATTACATTATAAAGATCAAATATATAAACTAAACTATTATTCGATAGACAAATACTATCATGTAATAGACAAATTATGTCCATGCGTTACCGATAAGATTTGAAGCCGTACATTCCCTATGTAAAGAGGGAAGTAGTGTCACTTTATCTAAATGATGATGACTCAATTTTTTAAATTAAAAATAATATTTCTATAGCTAAACCAAACCTGAGAAGGTGTCAGACGTAATTTATAAATTATCCCTAACACAACTAGCAAACAACCCTTAGCTTACCGGTATCAAAAGTTTTCATTTTTAACTTTTTAACAATAATATTAGAGGGTTAACATGTACGCGGAAGAAATAATTACCGCTCATGAAAAAAAGAAAGAAAGAAATATATATAATATGCAATCTTGAGTATGTTTGAAAAATAGAAAAGAACTAAAATTATGAAATTGTAGATGCAGCCTGCTTTAAGATATAGTAGTAGGGGTAGAATGGTTGGGATCTCAATTCAATTGGGTAGAACCTAAACAAGCCTACATATTTTTTTTAGACCAAAAAGAGAAAAAAGGTCGGGTCAACTTTAGATAATTATTTTTGCAACCCGAAACGTGGGTACCGCCCCTCCTATACTCACCCTTATATAAAAGTTTATTATATAAATTTATTTTTGTTTAAACTTATTTAAAACAGTTTACAATATCCTTCATCTTGTAATATATATTTTGAGTAATAAATATTAATTTTTTTTCAGAAAAAATTATTAAAGTATATAGATCAAAGAACTTAAAGTTAACTAAATGCTAGTAATGACGCTTTTATAATTGAAATAGTTAAACTTAAAGAAGTAGGTTAAAATTTTAAACATGAATTATGAACTTCTTACTTTTAAATAAAAAAGCTTATGAAAGTTTTAAAATCTTATAAAATGAGTTGGGGATTCTTTATTTTTATTTAAAATTTTAAGATCTCATCATCTTATTTTAGAAACTTATAATTTTTTTTTCCTTAGAAAAATTTACCAAAAAATTTGATGCCAAACACCTTATGACATGAACTTATAACCTCACCCAAACTCCCTGTAAGAGCTTATAAAAGAAGAGAATAAGAATGAACAGAGAAGAGGAAGAATTCTGAGTTCCCATCAGAAAAACAAATGATCATACAGCTCCATGTTATGTACATTCCCTTGAAGCATGCTGTCAGAAACCATGTAATCTACAGACAGAAAGTCTCCAAATACGATGAAATTCTAACCATTTTTATGACATCTCATGAAGATCTCTTGTAACAAGTTTTGTATCACCTATGTATAAAACAAAACACTACTCAAGCAGATGAAAAGGATACCTTATAAACTAGAATTAGGCGTTGAGCCAGTCGCCCATTTATCGGTAGCAACTGAATCCGGTGATGGTGGATCAACGACACCCTTCAACAGCCCGGTATCTTCATCTGCTGATATGTCGACAATTTCGACTTTATGAGCATTCAGATCTTCATTCTGAATCCGTCTCAAAGCATCGAGCACTTCTTGCATTGACGGCCTCATATCCCTCTCCTGTTGCAAACATCGAAAAGCTAATTCCGCGACCAATGTAGCCATCCGTCTCACAGTACTATTTGTCTGAAATCCAAGACTCGAATCGACCAACTCATGCAATGTATGGTTTTGAATCTTGTTTACAGCCATGTTGGCCAAATTGATGTCAAGACGGTGCCTGTTTGTGTCCACGGCCTGGAGGGATGATATAAGCTCGACCAGTACGACTCCGAAGCTGTATACGTCACTTTTTTCTGTGAGTTGGTAGCATTGGTAGTACTCAGGATCGACATATCCAGGTGTTCCTTGTGGAGCAGTTGACACATGAGTGACATCGTTAGGGAATAATCTCGACAGGCCAAAATCAGCAACTTTTACATGGAAGTCATTGTCGAGAAGAATGTTGTTCGTTTTGACATCTCGATGTATGATGTCCGATTTGTGGAGGTATGCCAGTGCATCCGCCGTTTCAATGGCAATTTTCAGTCGGACGGGCCAAGATAGCAAGCCGGATTTTGCACGTTTGCCGTGGAGGTGATCAGCCACCGTTCCATTTGGTATGTACTCATAAACAAGCAATAGTTCCCGGCTTCGTTTGGATGTGCATCCGTAGAGCATCACAAGGTTTTCGTGTCTTAATCGAGTTAGGATCTCGACTTCATTCATAAACTGCTCCACACGCTTGAAATTGTTCTCATATAAGCGTTTAACAGCAACAACACGGCCATCAGACAGCACCCCTGTTTGAAAATAAAGTAAGTCATAATAGAGAAAATACAAAAAATTAAAAATGTGAAAATTGTCGATAATGGCTTTAATTTTGTCACTGATGATAATTTTTAAGTGATAATAACTTTTATTTTGTCTGTGACAAAATAAGTTTATATATAATACACCGAAAAGACAAATTTCATGTTATCACGTGATATAGTGTAACTAGTTTTCTTTTCTCTTACAGTCTCATCGCCTATAACATTTGATGAAGTTAGGCAGGGCTCGCTTTCTTACCGTAATATACTGTACCAAATCCGCCATCTCCAAGTTCACGAGACGGATTAAAATTATCCGTAGCTTCTTCAAGTTCCAAATAGCTGAAAACCTGCACGCCAAAGTATGCGCTGCCCCTACCAAGGTCAGATTTTGAAGACGGATACGAAGGGATACTTGCAGTGAAATTAGTTGAAGGAGTTGTCGAAAGGGGTTTGCTCGAGGGAGGAGGAGTAATATCCTTGCTCACAGTTTGCAGAGATTTGGCAGCAAGACGCTGTTTTCTTCGCTGTCTACAGTAGAATATTAACCATCCCACGCCAATACCAGCAAGAACTGCACCACCTATGGGAAGGCCTAGATGTGAACAGAAAATAATTTTTCAAATTTAGAAGCTGATTTTTTTTATGAATGAAAACAACTTTATTGCATCAAAACGATATCATACCGATGTTCATTCCCACGTTCGAGCTGCCTCCTGCAGCAGCCATATGATCCCAACGCATTAGTTCGCATTAGAAAAGTGTTAATATGCATATAATTTTATTCGTCCAACACACAGGGAGACGATGAGTGCTGCTGACGAGAACAAACATTACGAATAGAACAAGATAAAGGGTTCAGAAATCGGAAACCGGAATGAGTAAGCGTATCAAATATTACCATTGCCACAAGCAGAAAAATCTTCAAAAGTTCTGCTCATCAGATTAGTTTTAAGGGGATACATAAGCAGAGATCTTTATATCAAAGTCATTGGAAATACAGTTTATAGCTGTCCCCCATATCTTACTCTTCAAGCGAGCCAGCTTTTCAGGACAACCAGAGCGCTGACAAGACATATATAGATGCAGTTGAGTCTTTCATGTTAATGGAGAATTTGGACATCATTACCTATTTACCTATCAAATGACCTACGGACCTAAAATGCCATCGTAGGAAGTAACAGCTCGTAAACAATGTCATCTCAACTTTGACACTTATGGAGAAGATTCCTTTGCAATGTACAACCCCTAACAGCATACTCCAACAATCAGAATATAATAACCCTACCAAGAAAATCATCATTCTAAATCACAAACAGAGGATTAAAAACTCCCAATTACCTTGAAAAGTCTCTGTAGAATTCGGACTACCTTCAGGGGGAAGTGTTAAAGGAAAAGGACAAGGGGTATCCCCACAAATACAAACGGGTTGACCCAATACTGAATCGAACCCGCATTGCCCACCCAATCTACCGCACTCAATACACAATCTCTCGTCAGGCACGCTGTAGTTCACACTAAAACCCTCCATTAACGCTTCCCCAAGACGCAGCTGCGAACCCGGGGCCGTGAGCCGATTTCCTACGGTTCTCGGAATCGGGACGGTAATGCCCACGCTACAATATAAAATTCTCAAAATCGGGTCACGGGGAACCGGCCCAGTCAAATAATAAGCATTAGTGAAATTGAAGTCGCTGGAATTACATCTGAAAAGATTGTGGGGCGTCATGTTCATGGCGGTTGAGTTGCAGCCATAGAACAAATTGAGGACTTCGTTCCGGCGACCGTCGAAGGAAAAAAGTGTAGAATTGAGGGTAGTGTTGTGGAATTCAGAAGGGCAGGTGTCGTTATAAAGATCGGAACGGGAGAGAATGAGAGTTTTCTGAGTTTGATCCAGTTGGAGGACTCGGTAGGTGAGTGAGCCATCACTTAACTCAGTTGTGGTGTTGTTCCGGCAGGTGAGGGCGAAGTCCGGTAGGCCGCAGTGGGATGGGCGGTCGCCACCGGTGAAGGGATAGGTGACATTGGTGATCGTTCCACAGGAGAACGTGCGGTTGCAATTCGGGTAGGTGGTGGTGGTCGCGGTGGGTGGTTGGGAAGACGCCGCCGTGAGGAGAACGGCGACGGTGAATGTGAGTAGGAAATGAGAAGGCATTTTTAGTTCCATTCCATGTTCGGCAGTCCAAAGGTTTATATTTAACGTTAAATTCCTTTTTTTATTTATTTCGCGCAGACTTTATTTGACCAGGAAAATGATAGGAAATTACTTGGTTTGCTTTTGGAGGGAACAGACAAGATTTGACGCTGTAATAAAAATAATATTATAGCAGAAGATTATCAATGATAGTGAGCGATTAATGATATATTATGTTTATATTAACAAAATTGTGAGATTAAGACGAGGATTAGCTGAAAACTTTTTCTAGAGGTAGTTTTATTTTCTATTATTAATACGTCATCATAAATTTCAAAACGGCGACCAACTTATTTTAATTTCCTTTTTTCAGTACTTTATTATATATTTTATTTTAAAAATACAGGTGAGTATATGCAATTTATCATTAGAAAAAAGTTAATTGATACACTTAGCATGTATATTTATAATTAAAAGGAGAAAATGATATGCAAATTAGCATAAAAATTAGGGATGATAATTTTACCCGTGTAAGCGAGTATCCATTAGGATTACCTGTTTATTGTGGATATCGAATAAGTATTTACCTAATCTTCTTCCCCCCAGTTAATACATAGGTCAAGAATAGTTTCTTACCTGCATCCTTGAACGCCCACTAGCCGTTACACACACACACACTCACTAAAAACTTTAGTCCCTACTGCATTGCTTGTTTAACTAAACACAAATACATCGAAACTTAGATAGATGCTTCAACTTATGATTTTCATAAAACATTTTTTGGAATTTTTAACATATTTTAATTTATTAATAACTACCCATAGGTATCCATCGAGATATAATTTCCCATGACGAGTATCGATTTCTATTCTCATGAGAATTATTTTTTCTTAATAGGTGGGGAGGCACTTCTCATTCCCGTCCAAACCTCATCCCGCCTAAGTGACATTCCTAGCAACCACTTGAACTGCACTAGAACATGTGATTTTTAATACTTATTGTTTAATTAATTGAATAAATGAAATATTTGCTGTTAAATCTATTATAGTAATGTAATTAATTAAGTGGCCAAATCAATTTGCAAGATATTTTGGAGGAGGTCATGGCTGGATGCTTATTATTTATTGTTTGTTGACTTTGATAGCCCACAAGCTTTGACAAGAGGACAGAATTAGTTCCAAAGCATTATGAATGGTATTAATATTATTATTACTAGAAAAACGATGTCCAATTTTAATATTAAATAAAATTTCATAATTAGTAACCTGATTTTGAAATTTCTATAGAGATGGAAAAGGACACGACATCTCATTCATAATTTTTATTCTCAATCAGAATGCTATCACCTCAACATCTCTCATGTTTTGATTTAATTATAATAACATTTTTACAATTTTTGAAAAATTACAATATTATCTTCTATAATAATTTAATTGACGAAAAATTTAACATGGCACAGCTGTAATTTTAAGAAATGACAGAAATACCTTGTCAATTTTTTCGTCAATTAAACTAGCGATAGAAAATGTTATCATAATTCTTCAAACTACATGAAATGTTATTGCAATTAGCTTAAATCTTAAGAATGTCGAAGTAACTATCCGTTGAGAAAAATTCTTAAAATCTTTATCAAAAGGTACAGAAAAACTTTGTTAATTTTTCCGTTAACTAAATGAATGATAGCGAACATTATCATAATTTTTCAAATCAAAGTTTGTGTAACAAACTCAAATATGAAGAATGTTGAGGTAATTATCCTTGAGAAAGTTTCTTAAAAATTCTTCAAATATTTCATAAAATACTTCAAAAACCCTATTCCCAATTTATTACCGCAATGGTTGATCTGACAACTTTTTCATTTTTATTTATTTATTTTTCAAATATAACAATTCTGAAGATTATATCACGTGTAAACACACAGAATAAAAATTTAAAAGGCAAAGTCTTTTTTTTTTTTTTTTTTTTTTGTCTGATTGGTAAAATTTAAAAGGCAAAGTCAAATACGATCTGTTAATAGACATCACGAAAAACATCTTCATCTAAAAAAATAAAAAGGAAGGAGGAGGAGTAGGAATCACGGAAAACATGTTTTGTTGAAAGATCGAAGGGAACGAAGATCAAAATCAATCTCTTAATGGATATCACGAAGAACTAAAGCGCCAAAAAAACGAAAAAACAAGAAGCAAGAATCAGTATTTACGTACCGTTCCCATTCCGATCATCATCGCAAGTGTATTGATGAGTTCCATTACTGCAATAACAAGAAAACGAACCCGAAGCCTGATTATACCCGCAAACCCCACCCGATTCAACGCAAAGATTACAGTTATCATTAT
>JACFYI010003072.1:1340252-1362541 GCA_014898755.1 Handroanthus guayacan | reverse complement strand
TACAAATAATATGTTCCTTAATCCTTTTCTTTTATTTTAAAGGGATGAAATATCATCCCTAATATTCTTCTTATTATTATTCCAATTAACAAAGGGATTATGGCCTTTGCTTTTCTTTTCACATTCAAAAACATACTACATATATATCCCTGTTTAGAAACAAATTCCATACTAAATTATTAAATGTTTTTTAATATGACCGAAATAAAATATATTTTCCCCAACTTACATAAGCATAAGGGGAGGAAAAAAAATAACAAACAATTTTCTCACTTTCGTCTCTTCTTCTTTTCTCCAACCCCTTTTTTCTCTTTCTTTCCAAAAAAAAGGAAAAAAAAAGCCATAATGTTTTTAACTTTTTTGGTTTATAAAAAAGCTTAATAAAAAATTTAATTCTGTATCTTAAAAATTAAAAATATGTACCGATCTTCGTAAATTGACAGCACAGGAGACATAAAGTTATTGAAATTACTTCATCTACATTCTCATTTATTTTTATTAAATATAAAAAAGTCAAAACAATAAATAAAAACAAAAATAAACTAGCTTTAGAACAAATTATCCTTGAGGAACAAGTTTATCATTTCGGCCTCCGATGACAACATGTATATCTCATTGGTGGAATACTTCATATTATCATGAACTACGACTCTCCGAGGCACCCCATAGTTCATCATTTGGTAAAATTCAATCTCTAGCTCCAAATCAACAAATAGTTGATTCCCATAACTATCACCAAAGTGAAAGGTAACATTTTCTTGGTTTCCATTGAGAGCCATTGATCTTGCACTAGTTTCAAATTTGCAAGAATTTTCTCCTTCCAAGAATTATTGTGATTTGTTTGTCGCTTGATCCTCGTTTGACGGGATAGACTAGAATTGATCTGGTCTGAACAACTCGATCTGATAAGAATGTGAGGTCAAAAAGGTAGTTAAGTCTTAAATGAAAACCCTTTAAATAATTTAATGATTGGTTAATAAACTTGGTGAAATATGATAAAGCATACCTTTATTCTTGAAATTAGGTTTGAGTTATTTATAATATTCAACTGATGAGACGATCTTGTTCCTGTAACCTTAAGAGGAGAGAAATGGAGGATTGATTCCCAAAGAGTGAATTTAATTATCAAGAAAGGGAATTTAAATGTTTCAATTGACAGGCCGAGGGGGGAGAAGTCCTATTATATATAGTGATGGCATTGGAAGTATTTTGAACCTGTGGATAGGGCTAAAATTGTTAGTTTTGGAGGCGCGATACATATTTGGTTTTAATATAATTGTTAATAATTGTTGCATAAGATGTTTGTAACTTGACTTTTGGCTCTTGTTTGAGAAAATGGAACATGGTAAAGAACTTGGGTACGCTTGGTAGCGAATATAGAATGGGCACGTTTTCTTTGGCATGCATGAGAAAAATCAACCGGTTATCACATAAGATGGATTTAAATTTGGAATCTGATCTGAAATGATAGGAAACAATTAAAATGTTGTGGTGGTTTGCAGTAAAAATCCCTCAACGATTCGGTTAGTAAGTGTCAAAGAATCATTTTGAATCATCTTTCTAATGTATTTGATCTTTCATTTAATTTATAAATACATACCAGGTATATTTCTTTCGCAATCAAGTGTTTCTATAAAATATATACGCTTTATAAACTAGAATCGGAGATAAATTACCTGTCACAATAAAATATTCAAATTAAAAGAAAAAAGTAACCAAAGTTGTTCTTTACTGTGTGTTTGCTCTCAAAATAAGCTATATATTAAAATAGAAGATTCGAGCTATGCAAAAAATATCTATTTACTTTGTAGTGTTCTACCTACACGTTTGTTTTTCGTCACATGAGGTATACATATCATAATGTGGGACTACACAAATAATAGGACTTATTGCACTTTGCTCTCCAAAAAAATTCAATTTGCCCACTTTAGCCCTCATGATTTGTATAATGTAATCATGCCCCTTGAAACCAGATTAAGTATAGCACTTTGCCCCCAAAGTCAACTTTCCGATCATTTGCTCGCCGGAATTTGATCCTTTTTTTTTTTTTGCACTTTGCCCCCTAAGAAATTTTGAAAAGAGCACTTTACCCTCTAAAATTTTTATAATTAAGTTGTGCTCCCCAATACCAAAATAAGTAATTCATGTCGTTCCATGGTCAACTTTTCGAGTGTTTTTCATGAAAATAGGTCACGTGCAGTGGATGTCCCACCTAGAAAGGGCTAAAATGTCCTTTTCTTTTCTTTTCTTTTTTTTTTTTCCAAATCCCACTAGCCTAAATCGACTTCCCACTGCGCTGGCTAATCCTTCTCGTCAATGCTTTGTTGTAAGTAAAATCAATCGAAACATGTAAATAACATAAAGCATTAATTACAAATTTGGTTGTTGTTCCCTCAAAACCGATGTGGCGCTACTTGCATTCCTCTTAAATCTCAGTAGCAATAGAATTTTCTCTATCTTTATTTTTTGGCAATTGCAATGCCTCAAGGGACTTATTCCCCTTGGCCTAATAGTATCAGGAAACATTTGTGTTTTTCCACTCTTCTACTTCAAAATAGGCTTCCTTAATTTTGCGGATCTCTATGGAAAAATTATTTTTTTAGTCCTGTAACTATATAATTTTTCACTTTTGATCTTGTATGTATTGACTCTACGATTTTAATCCTATAAGTAATAATAATTTATAATTCATGTTCCTTGTATGTAGTTTTAGTCATACTCATAGGACTAAAACTTAATGATTATAACAACTTACAGGACTAAAATTATAAAATTTATTACTACATACATGACTAAAATTACTAAAATTAGGCATAAATTTCAAATTACTAATACTTACAAAACTAAAATTGTTGAGCCAATGCATATAGGCCCAAAAGTCAAAAAAAAAAAAAAAGGTATAGTTATAGGACTAAAAATGTAATTTTTTTCTAGCTTTATTTCCAACTCATCCAAGCATCTGTCTAACCTCTGGTTTGGTAAAATTTATGTATTTTACCTTAGGTGGTGCAGACATTAAAAGTAGACGAGAAACTGTGACGGTAGCTAATCAGCAATGACCAATTGTAGATGTTTCGAGATAGAAAAGGAGAAAAAGTAAGCAAAAGAACATTTGATGTTCTAGGGTTGGCGGGATTGGAATGAAAATTGACATTATAACCTTTTAATTTTTGAACATGTTCCTTTAATTTTTAACTACCTCATTTGCAAAATCATCACTATTAATATTTTATAAGCTCTAATATCATATTTTATCCAAACACTTTACTAAATATTTTTTTTAAAAAAAAAATATCTTATAAGATGTTGAATCTTTAAAGATGTTCTAAATAAACTCAGCCGAATACTCTCTCAATAAGACAAAAATTAAACTGTAAGAAAACTTTTGTTTAACTTAACAAACATTTATTAAGTATAACCTAGTATCACACTTCCCCAACTGACAACACTGTAGTTACTCTCACTAAAACGAGCAATGGGGAAGCAATATACATAAAATATTATAGGAAAAACAAAATAAAAAGAAGGAATCGAACGCGTGGTGGTTTTTCTACATGACAAATTTTCTCTTCTTTCCTATATACCATTTCAACAAATAGCCAAATCATTCGCTTGGGTGAATTTCCTCACTGCTCTTAGTTTTCCCCCGGAGCATATCTGAGAAACCAACCCTCATAATTCGTCTAAATCTCGTGTCCTCAGCTGGTGGTTGTGGAACTATCTTCGGGGCCTCAATCACCTCTGGCGATGAGACTCCCGGATCACCGGTTTCCTTTTTCCCAAGTAATCCGCTTTCACCGAAAAAACTGCTAACGGAAGAGGCCAGCCCGAGATGAGCACCCATCACCTTGCTAATAGCATCGAACGTTCCACCTGACCTTTCCTTCAATATGATTTCTAGAGCTTCCTTGTGAGCTGGATCGAGGGCATCAGTGTCTTTTAATAGATTTTGAATAGCAGGAAGGAGGAAGTCCCTAACACTGGAAGCTGAAAGGTCTGCGTTGAGAGGCAATTAATGTACGAGGAGTTAGGTTAAGTACCAGTGGAGTAAACACAAATAATTGCGTGATATGTAATTGGAACTTAAAAGAGTGGAGCTTTATGAACATGATTCTCATGTACAAAAGTGAAAATGTTATTAAATAATGGATTCAGGTTTTAAATTAAATTCAGTAGACATATCAGGGATGAGATTTTGAAAATAATTCATGAGGAGTAAAGGTAAGGATGAGTTAAAAGAAGACATGCTGCATCAGTATCTCAATTCAAAAATGGGTTTGATGCGCACGCTATTTTCTGAGAAATATTTACCATCCAAAAAGAGGAAAAAAAAGTCTTTGTTCTGGTCTTCGTCTAAAGAAATGCATTGAGAAAGGGCAGATGGATAGAACCTTTCCTGCTACTCTCTCAAAAAAATGGAATCTACTCCAAATATAAAGGCAAAATATATGATCTATCTTACAGAAGAATGATTGAGTTAATATCAACCTGTGTTTATCTTTCTTTCCTTTTTTTTTTCTTTTTGTTTTGTTTTTTCCCCCCTCATTTTTAGATGTTTTGAGCAATCTAACATGGACGGCATAAGAAAAGAAAGGAATCTTAAGAAGCAAACCTGTTGCATCAAGAGCACGAATTGATTCGCAGAAGGCATTAGCTCTCTCTCGTCGGCGTGTTATATCACTTGAAGGGGGCGGAGATGACGTGAATTGAAAAATCTTGGACATGAGATGTATACAAAGAGTTAAAGAAAAAACAAGAGCTCTAGAAAACAAATAGTATTCATCATTATTGAATAGGAAAATAGAAGCAATATGTACAAGAGAGAGCGTGAAGGATATAATCTCGCAGCCTATCAGTAGTATGTGGCACAGCAACCAACAGTGCACGAATAACAGCAATGGTAGCTTCATGCGATCCATCTTCAAGAAAAGCATCCATCTGAACGCGTATCTTGTCAACAATCTGCAAGGAACCTTTGGTTAGTCAATTACATCAATATTGCTCCATCAAGTCAGAAAAGCGTGGCCCGCATGCACTGTTATACCATGTCATTCTTAAAATGTTGTGCGACAGCACCAAAAGCATCAATGCTTGCGTATTTTACTTTCAGGTTTTGGTCAGAACCAAGAGTCACAAGAGCAGGTAAAACATGAGCTGTGGCATCTTTTGCATCAATATACGGTACCTACAGAACAGAGATATATGATGACTTTGATCACATTAGCAAAATTTAGGAGAAATGATTTCTTTCAGAGATAAATAAAAATAATAATAAAAAAAAATAAAGAAGGCCTCACAATGACTTTGAGAAGATTGGCCGCACTGGTTTTTAAATTTACATCGGAACTTGCAACCATTTCCCATAGGATGTTGAATATTATATTGTGATTTTCTTCGAAGGTACTGCACCACAAAAGTTCCACTAATCAACGAATGAAGAATATATCATGATTTGAAATGGTCTCCGCATGCACATACCAAGTAAAGCGAATAGAATTGAAAATCTCATTCTTTGGTGACTGATGCTCCTTTCCAGAACTTTGAACCAGCAGATTCCTCAAGTACTCTGTCAAGTGGTCACGCTTGCTTGGGTGTCCTAGTATGCCAGCCAGGAGAAGTGGCAGGACACACATTGTGGCAAGCCTCTGAGCCATTGCAGACTGAGGCCTCAAACCTATGAAGAGAAGACATGATAAGTTTGAAAAAATGGCAGCAATTACTTTTTAAGAAAAGTAGACAAATTTAAGGATCCATTGCCTCTATTTAACAAGACAAATGACAAGCTAAATAAACTATAAAATCTCAAAGATCCATTACCTCTAAGTTTTGACTGGACTTTGAATGGGAAGAATTTTAAATCAGCATCGTTTCCAACGGCTACTAAAAACACTGGCAGCATGATATGCGTTGAATAAGGTTCCCCAAAATGTTCAGCCACCGCCAGCAAAAACTGCATTTGGTTATCCAAAACTTCAAATACTTAACTAATGAAAAAGAAAGAAAAACTACAAACGAGAAATCATAGACATTTTAAGAAAATCAAAGCATCTTAAATTCAATAAGCAAGCAAAGTACCTTGGTCAAACGATTTCTTAAACTATCTTCCTTCTGAGGCAATAAAGAGGACAACTGAATCAAAGTGGGAAAGCACTCAATATGCAACCACTCAAAGGCAGGCCATTCCACATCTCCCCTGACCAATCAATATTACTCCATGAGTACTAAGCACAAAGATCAACATTCCAGAATGACAAAACAATAGTTTCATATAAAAGCCAATGGTAGAAGACGAGGGCATGAGAGAGATTAAGTAACAATCCTACCCTGCATATAGTTCAAGCAAAGACAGCGTAAATGCTACTCTGGTAGAATCTAAAAATGAGGAAAATGGACAAGTCTCAACAGCTTTCTGGTGCACATAAGAAAGCATTTCAGCAAGTAGCCGCAACAGAACATCAATGTTCCAACGTTCTCTTTCACCTAACACACGAAGATGTGACTCAATGGAACCTTCAACCCCTGAAAGAGGTGGGCATCGCTGGCAAACGCAATGACAATGTATTAGGTAAGCATAGCAAGCATGAAATCAAGCAATGACAAAAATCATGCAGGGTACAACTCTACCTGAGCGGATCCCAAGATATGAGAGAGCAAAACTTGCAGAATATGATCCAACTTGTTTCCCCAATTTATGAGAGCAGGAACCAAATCCTTTATTGTAGTTTCGACAACTACACCAGAGGGGTCACAAACCAATTGAAACATCATCTCCTCAACCTATCAAAAAACAAAAAGAAGTATTGGAAAAAAATCTTTCTTTTGTTGTTCTTTTTATTTAGTTCTTTTTTTCTTGTAAGGCATCATATTATGACCGCGGGAAAATGCTCCATTCCGTAGATCACGGAGCTTACATTGTAGGCAACTGTCATGTCAGATATCTTCTCCATGATTGCCTCGAAGCATATTTAGTGAGGCTGACCTTGAAATATTTGTCCGTATTTGGGAAGAGTGCCAGCAACAGAGCCAGATTATGAGCAGCAGCCTCCCTGACAACTGTAGCAGAATCCTCAATGAGCTGTTGCACGATGGACAAGATGAGGGAGTCACGTATCTCTGGCCGCACATATTCTGCAAGCTCACCACATGATTGAGCAACAAGCAGCCTACGCTCCTCGTACATGTGATTAATCTACAATAAATTAAGCGACTAAATCTCCAACTCCACAAACCTAAGAAGAAAAAGGCAACGGAGAAACTTTAGTATGATTCTTACTTGTTCCCAACATTGAGGCAACAGTTCTGTTTCTGTTCTCAACTCTCCTACATTCTTGGCAAGAGTAACACAAGCCTGAACCCATAAACAGATTTGTAAGTGGGAAGTGCAACACTTAATAAACTGCAATTGCCTCATTTTCAGAATCTTACATCCATTATAATTCGTCTCTGCTGCTCATCTGGACGCTTTATTAGATTAAACAATGTGTGGGTCAAAGAATCTCGAGTAGCACTGTCTGGATGACGCTCGATTGCACACATAATCAGAGGAAGAAGCTCCTGTAAGGGATTAACTCCAATAAAAATCATAAAAGGAGAGAGGAAAAAAAAAACCCCAAAAGTACATGTACTGAGAGGGTAACTTTCGGCCCTAGTATATACAGCTTTTGAAATAACATGTTGCAAAATCAACTGACGAACCTCTCTATGGTTGATTAGAACATAGGGTACAATTTTAGGCAATGCATCCGAGAGTATCTGAATAGTTCCCAAACCCTAATAAGTAAAATGAGTTCTGGATGTTAGCCTCATCTAAAAAGAATGACAATTGTCAAACCATCAGATTAACGTGTCCAGAAGAGGAAAAAGAACATACCATTTTCTCAGCATTTGATTCTGTATCAAGATTGCCTGACTTTATAATTAGGTTATCAGTTTCTGGAGAAGTTTTTCCATTGTCCTTGAAAAGATTTTCACTATTTCCAACAAGCCCACTTTCAACTGAAGATGTTAGTAACTCTTCTGGCACTTTCTCAGATATGCTAGTTATGTCATCAGAACCTTGCATCCCCTTAATATCAGTACCTGCAGTTACTAAATCAGCCAATGAAGCAACTGTAGATGATGCATTATCATTTACTTGTGCCTCTTCAACTTCATCTGCACCCCCTTCTTTCCCTTCCTCTCCCTTCTCTGGCTCAACAGGCTCTTCATTCACAGAAGTCTTGGCCTTCGACATCTCTACTTCGTTCCGAAGAAGTTCTATATCGCCATTATGGCTCTCTGGTACCGATTGTGTTAGTGTTGAGTCTGTTGTCAAAACAATTTTTCCCGATAGAGCTCCTTCAATATACATTTTCAGTGAAGTTATTTCAGCTCTACAATCATTTAGTTCTTTTCTCTGGCTTTCCAATCTCTTCTTCAAATCTTGGACCTGATAGACATTCTTAACTATGATTTCATAGATAAATAGAACAGAAGAACATCATAGAGATTAGGTTGAGAATTACCAGATTTTCTTTTTCCTTTATATCTTTCTGAAGCATCTCCATTGATTTTGTCAATGCCATGACTTGTGCATCTGACATTTCTTTGCTTTTTTGCAAGGACTGTCGATTATTTTTCAGCCTATCATTTTCTTTCCGCAAAGATTCATTTTCTCGAAGCATTGCTATTTTCTCCTGCAGCATATGGAGAACTATCACTACAAGAGATTCCACACAAGAAAACTTACCGATATAGAGAGGGGAAAAAATGCACCACATATCGAAAAATTCTATCCAAATAAAACATTGACGAGCTGACAAAGCAGTCACATATCATTCAGTTTCTCAGGAACTTTGGAAAGAGATCATCTTTGGGAATATAGAAAAACATACGCGTGTGACACATTAAGTGCTGCTGTTTCATGAAGTTGCTTAAAGGATCAATATAAGAGAAACAAATAGGTCTTACAATTTTCAATACCTTCCGAAGTGCGATGTGGTTTTAATTCCAGTGTTACTGATAGTAGATCAAAAATATGTTTACTTATATCTTGATGAAAAGGTCATAATCAAGGATAAAGAAAGCAACAGAGTAAATTCAATAGGAACAAAGTATTTCTTTTTCGTAGTCTTCTTTTCTTTCTTTCCATTTCAGAGTTTGGCATCTATTGCAACTTGTGTCTAAACATTGATTCCTAACTTCCTTAAGCATATCATAACTGGAAGAGAAAATCATTAACTATGTGAGGAGTTTGTCAGGTGACTAATGGAAATAACCAGCTATTGTTCTTCTTGGGGCAAAAATGAGAAGAAGGCGGCTCACAGACCAGTCATATAGCATACCACAGCAGAAAATCAAGACACCACGATAGAAATGTGAGATTCAATCATGGGACCTGAATACCTAATTGCATCAATTTAAATTGTTTATCTACGTCATATTTTTCAGTTTAAGCAATGCATAATAAGTTCACTTCTCCATTAATAATTTACGATGTACCTCAGCACCCTCCGCAGTAGAAGAAAGATATTGGTAATAATAATGCCGTAATGCATCGGGTACACAAGCAGATGAGTTTTGCCATACATCCAAGTTCTGGTCAGTGACCTGTTGTACAGGTAAAGGAATTTTAATATTAGAATGTTAATACTCATGCACAAGTGCCACAGTTAGATGACAAAGACAAAAAGGCTATAAATTTCAAAATGTTATCTGTGTCTAAAACATTAACTAGGCCATTTTGGTGGCCTAGTCTATCACCTTGATGAATACAACTAGAGTGGACTCTATGAACACATGAACACATGCTGATCACCTGCTTGAAGTGAAAATTTCCCTCACACAACCAACTAAAATGTACTGTCTCATCTACGCTAGGTTATTAGAAACCAGCACCTAAATAAATTCCCTGGGAACTAGGAGTCCATATTCCACTCAAGTTTCATACTTGATTACACAGTAAAGTTCAGCGAGATGTGTGACCTCAGCTACCCCTTTATAATTCGAGGGTTAAAAATACTAATCAAAATTGCACAACCTCTGCATCAGATTTATGTAGAGAAACTATGAAAGCACAGAATACCAATCATAAGGACTTAAATGAGAGTCTTTGATTAAACTACCTCCTCATAAAACGTCATTGCAGTTAAACGGTATCCTGCTAATAGTAAATACTCCTTCACTGCACAGTTGATATCCAATCTTTCATTGATCTTCAGCGGACCCAAATCTGAGGAGGATAAGTCCCTCTTTATTGGTTGAATAATTGATCCATTATGTGCACTGCTATTAGAATTTGGCCCTGAAAAATGCAGAAAACACATACACTCATGAGAAAACCATAACGTCGTCAACAGTTAACAAGAATAAGCGTACGTTACTATAAATACAACAAAAAACATAGGTAGTGGTAAAACCTATAGAATCTTAACTCAATATCACATGGGTAAACTGTAACAAAAATGCAATCTGACTCTATTGCTAATGCACCCTAAGAGGAAGACATAAGAATCATTTTTTAATGTGCATAACATCATCTACAAACTCTTGCGAGTATATGTTAAAAACAACATAAATGTAGTTGGAGTAATTACCACTTGATTCATCCAAGTTGGTCTCACTTTTCTTCAGCAAATCAGCCTTGAGGTTGAGAACATCTTCTTGAGCTAATCGAAGCTCATATTCACGGACAGCCAATTTTTCTTCCAATAATTCCTTCTCTTCATGTAGACTCTGGGGGTCTGCCACTGTTCTCATAACAATAGAACAAAAGGAAATGAAGCGACATCCTTTATGAGTGAACCTCTGGTTTAAGGTAAAACATGAAATCTAGACCCTTAATCAAAAGATAGTAGCAAAGTAAAATAGTACAGATGAATAGTTCCAGCATCAAGTTTAAAGCATCAATCACTTGCATTAAGTTTTGGGATGTAAAATGAAGACAAAGAGATGCACGCTGCTCATTTCATTCTATAGTACTTTGTAGAATAGTTTTCCAGTGAACTAATTAACGTAATAACAAGCTGCTGTAGCAGTACATTCATAAATTAATTTGGCAGTCATTTTGATGGAGTTTCTTTCGCTTTTACTATTTAATATTGTCATGTTAAAGTTTATTCAAAAGGCAGAGATTATTTCTTTCCTGAGGTTTTACACATTCAGAGAGTCATTGAGGCCTACAACAAAAGGAATTCCCAGAAAAGCTCCATGATATTTTTTTCTCTTTTCTGAGATTTATAGTTTGTATACTGCGTGGCAAATTACAACAGTAAAATGTTATTCCTTGGTCTATCTCTTCACTTTCCATGTTTTGAATTGACCATTGAGTCAACATATATTCCAAGATTGTGGCACGCTTCAATTAAACAAGGATAAGAATCACAAGCAAGCTGCTGAAGTCACCCCCACGAGATTTAACAAAATTAAGACTTCGGAGCGGATGATTGTTAACCCTCACACTACAATCTTGGCCGTTTCAAGATTAGAAAATGCTTCCCTTGGGGAATGCTGATATGTTCCATCAGATTGCTCTACCATCCTCATTAACTTCGTCTCACTATTAATTTTTGTCTTTGAATTGTGTGTGTGTGTGTGTGTGTGTGTAGATAGATAGACAGATAGATAGATAGCGCTATATTGTAAGATCAAAATGCAGTTCCAGCTCGTTCAAGGTGAAAACACAAAATAAACGACTAATCTGTTCCTACAATTTACGCATGCCTAAAGCTAACCTCGGAGAGAGTTGAAACGGGAGATCTGATCCGGAGGAAAATGAGCTGGATCGGAGAAGAACTCTTTGAGACGAATAGCCTGATCATCGCGGCCGTCTTCGAGGAGCTCGTGCAGCAGCTCGAATGCCGACAGCAAGTAATTCTCTTCCAGCAAAAAATTCACCACGCAATTGCACAGCGACGATCTCTCCACATCCATTTTGGAATTCTCGATCTCAATTCGAACGCAGCGTATCCAATCAAACCTTGTGCTGTATCGAATCACGCCACATTTTCTGGAGATCTATTGAGCGTGGAAATTCGGACGCGATAAGAGCTTCAGAAATTTCAATTTTTGTTAAATGAGGGACGGGAATTTATATGAAACTTGAGGGAGAGAAGCGATCCGGTACTACGCGGCGGTGGGGTTTTCCCTGACGTGGAGTTAACACATTGGCACCTGGGACTTGCAGCAAAGTTTGTGCAGTCAAAGTCAACGCATTGGATTGCAGTACGTAAAGTGATTCTGGAGACAGACTTCTGCTCGCTCGCAGCACGATGTAAAATTACATTTTTATCCCTAATCAGCAACTTTTGTTCAATCTTTGAATTCGCAAATTTACATTCTAACTTTAAGAAAAAATTACGCTTTCAATCTCAACCCTCGTTAAAAATCTAACAGTGAAGGGCATGTTTCAACCATTCAGTACACACGAAAAAATTTCTTCCATAATCTATTACTAAATAGTCACACATGTGCTACACGCACTTTACCATTAAATTTTTTTATAGAAAATAACAATCGGATTTGACGTTGCAGTTTTTTTTTAAAAGGAAATAAGATATAATTTACAAATTTAAATACCAGATGGAAAATGTTGACCCATGTATTGTGGAATTAAAAGTGCAATTTTCCACACTATATGCAATATGTAAAGATGTTTCAATTTTCATCCGGTAATATTACAACAGAAGATAAAATTCTCCCTTTTTTCCTTTCAATAATCTAGACAAAAGATAGGCCTCCCTCCCTATATACCACCCTCCTTTGCTTGTTTTCATTTCTTCAATGTTTTCAATTTTTTTCCTTTTTTAAATTTAAGCATTGAAAGGTTTGTATTGAAATGAATTGTCCAAACCTAATAATTTGCTATCACTAAGTTAGCATCCCATGTGCCAAATTTCAAACTTTGAGAATAAGGTGAGAAACCACTTTCTTTTCTTGGTTTTTCTAAGGTCAATTTACTGAATCATTTACAAATTTATAAATCAACATCCCACGTGTTAAATTATGAATTTGGACGTCGACATAAAACCATACCTCAACCATGGAGTATGCACCTAGTTCAACTCCCACTTATAATTAATTGCAAGAAGCTTATATTAATTGTAAAATCCATTTGCATATAAATTATGAAATGGTGGTGTATTATGCTAACCTTTCTTTTCTCAGTTCATTGTCTAGGTTCTTGTTTGTGTAAATAATAGTTTGCATGTTTTTAATTAGCATACAATAGCATTATTTTTGAATTTATGGGGGAAAAAAATTCGAATGGATAAGGATACAGTACGTGGCAAAACATGCACCTTCGGCTTCAGCGGATACTCGTCTAGTCCCATTTGGCTTTCTTCAATGCATTGGAAATATTTTCTTATTTTCCTGCAACGCTCATATTTCTCCAAATATATCCTTTTCTTGAAAAATGAACATGTCAAAATGTCAACCAGCCAAGCATAGCCTTGACAAAAGTGAATATTCGTAATGTTCAAATTTATCGTTAAATATGAAATCCCCAATTACCTAAGTATTAAAATTTATCGTTAAATATGAAATCCCCAATTACCTAAGTATTATTTTGCTAGCGCACACATGCAAAATATTGTTTCTATAAAAATATGCTTCAATATATGAGAGACAATAACAGCTTATAAACTGATTCAAGACCGTCAAATCCTTCGATATGGGACAACACTTTGCATGAACAATTATGTTCAAGGATAAAATACTAACAATACTTCAACCTTAATCAAGATTGAACATTACTAGTGAGGAGAAAAGCATTAAGAGGATGTTTGAATTACTATCTTGCCCTCAAATATAATATTCTTACAACTTGATAAAAATAATACAGTATTTTCATTCAAACATGTTCTACGAGAAATGCTGCAGTAGAATCTAAAAGTATCCACGAAGTAAGTGTTCTTAAATTAATGATACACACCGTAAAAATGATCCCTACTTCCAGTTAAGACACTTATTAAAGATAAACCGGGTGACCAAAAACATGGGGAGGAGTAAACACATGAATTTTGAAGACACTCTCTCTTTCCCCGTCAAGTATAAAGCGTACAGTTTTCTTGGGGACCACGGAGGAAATTCCAATGGCTGGTGATGCAAACAATAACAGCCAACCACCCAACACTTTATCTCTCCTTCCTCTATTACAAATCACTAACTTCACCAATTCAAGCCTCTTCCTTTCTTAAACTTGCAGAACTGTAATCTATATTTCCAGGTTGAAGGAAAATTTTCAGGTATGTGTATATCTACAGTTACTCTGCTTTTTCTGTTACGATCTTTGCATTCTCTACAGATGAAAATTGTCCATGTTTTAAAAAGGATTTATTCGGGTTCGAGCAGGGTTGATGGAAAGGAAAATGGGCTTGGTTAGAGCAGCCGTTATTTCAAAAGAAGAGCATATTCTTGAAGGCAATTCTAATATGAAATTCGAGTCAAATTATCGTGAGGTATGGCGAGGAAAAAGCATTTTTTGAAGCTCTATGGTGTTTTGTTTTGATTCATGAAATGAATTTTGTTGTTATAATTTATTTTCAGAAGGTGTATACAAAGACAAGAGAGCTTCATCAGGCGAAGAGGGATACTAACCAGTTCTACGAGAGCAGGAGATGTGCAGAATCAGAAGGGGCTGAAGCAAAATCTGCGCTATCTGCTGCAAAGAAGACGGTAAAAGAGTTAACTTTAAGCATTGAAGAATCGAATTCAAGAGCAAAAGAACAGAATTGGGATTTGGAGAAACTTAAGATGAGCAAAAGAAAGGAGGGAGAATGGGAGTCGGGGGACTCTCAGTGTGTGAACGTGATGAAAGAATTAGAAGAAATAAAACGAGAGTTGAGTAAGCTAAAGATGGATATGGCTTCGGTTTTGGAAGAAAAGAGAAGGGCAGAGAAGGAAATAGATGACTCCCAGTCGAAAACACAGTCTTACTTGGGTTCGGTTGAAAGACTTGATAAGGAGATTGAAGAGATCAATGAAGAGCATGTGCTGGTTGAGTTGGCTCGGATTGAGGCAGCTAGGGAATATGAAGAGATTGAAGCTCAGAGGAGGGAAAACGCTGGAAAATATTCGACTACAATAGAGGAAACCCATAGGAAAAAGGAGAATATGATTCAAGAAATTGAAGATGCAGAAGAGATGGAAACAAGACTGGCTATTACAACGTCGGATATTAATGTGTTAGAGAGTGAGCTGAAGCAAGTTAAGGAAATGGACAAGGTAAGAGAAAGAAATGAAATCCAGGAAGAGGACGAGTCGTGTTCCGTATCCATGTTAGAGTCTGTAATGAAAGAGTTGGAGGCTACAAAGAAGGAATTGGCTACTGTTAAAGATGAAAGTTTCCAGTTTATGGCATCCATGGATGTAGTCCGGGGTGAACTCACACACGTTGCAAATGAAACAGCTCGATTAAAGAAGAAAGAAGAGAAATCAGACATGACCATTCAGAATCTAAATTCAAAGCTTCTGAGAGCAAAAGCTAAACTGGAAGCAACATGTGCAGCTGAAGACAAGGCAAAATCAATGGTCTCAAATTTATCGCAAACACTTGAACAGATCAAATCAGAAGCTGATACAATTAAGAAAGAACGGTCCGTGATCAGTGAAGAAACTGCGGTTATTAAAGCAGAAGTTCAGAGAACAGAAACAGAGATAGATTTGGCTGAGGAAAGATTACAAGCTGCACTTCAAGATCTCGAAGCAGTTAAGTCATCAGAAGCAGTAGCTCTAGAGAATCTCAAAGCTCTTATCGAGAAGACAGTTAGAAATAGAGCTTCAGCTTCTCGACCTAGCCCAATAATAATTATTTCCAAGTTTGAATACGAGTACCTGATGGGGCATGCAGCTGGGGCCAAGGAAATAGCTGACAAAAAAGTTGAAGCAGCTCAAGCTTGGATTGAAGCTCTAAAGGCAAGCGAGAAAGAAATTCAGATTAAAACCGAGCTCCTGCGAAGGGAAACAAGAGAGCTAAAAGTGGAGGAAGAACATGAGGTCCACAAAACTGAAGAATCAATGAACACAACGAAAATGGTTGGAGATGAATTTAAGTACTGGAGGGAAAGAATGGAACCTGAAAATTTGAAGCCCGAGACCGCACGTCTTAGCAAAGCCATGAACAGAAGACGAGGAAAGGCCCGAAGATCTGCATCCCCCTTGGTTCATGGTACTCCTAGATCGACGTCTTTCATGGTGAGGAGGAGAACAAAGGTGATGCCAAATCTGACCAAGTTCTTTAGTGGAAAGAGCACTGAGAGAAATCCATAACCTATATAAAGGAGTTCAAAACTAAAGTCGAATTGTCATGTAAAACGTTATGCTACATAGTGTGTTGCTAGGTCAGTTCATCAAACTTTGCCGATAATTTTTCCAGGTTCAGATTTGTTACTCCTGTAACCCAGGAGAATTTAACACTTTAAGTATTTGCTAAGAGAAATTCTTAGCTTTCAGCAAGCAGTTTTGACAAGTAATTAATGTATTGCTCTTTCACTGGATACAATGTTTTTCCATAACACGATACATCTTTCAACAAAATACATAACCAGGTAACATAGAGGAACAAATGCAGAGAAAATATCAAACAAATGAACAAATTGTATAACAAATCGAGCTGCCTTCTACACCTTGCGTAGGTATATATATCTAAAAATACCAAACCTTCCGATACAACGAAAATAATTGGCTTAATGCTTCATCAGAATAGTCAAATATTTAACTGGTCAATCAATCTCAAAATCTTGATCCCTCCTCCATAAAGGGACTTCACACGTAATTACTTATTTGACAATGTTCTTCAACTTGACTAACACCACTTTCACAGACGAAAGAGAGAAAGAGATACAGACAGACAGGAGAGAACATCCAGGACAAGTTTTCCTCCTCATTAATGGCATTATTGAGGATTCAATGCTGCCTGCTGCTTAGCATGGTTTGGCTGCAGCTGGACTGAAGGTTCTGGAAGCATTGTTGTTCCCTTTGACAACGTTTGGTACTGAGAAGGCAAAATAGGAGGTGAAGGCTGAGTTTTGTATATTTGGTTGTATGCAATATCTTCGTCAAATTCACTGCCTTGGATATTAGAGACCACTCCAGAACTTGTAATTGGTTCTGAGGCAATCTGGGGCTCAGGCTGACCTTGACTAGAAGGCACACTAACTATCTGTGCTGCAGCAGGAATACTGCCGTAAACTTTTGTAGCTGATTCAGCTACTTGAGCTCCAAATACCTCTTTATGGGTTATGGGTTGCGCAACTGCTGCACTCTGTGGATGCAAAGGGGGTCGACTCGAAGCATTAGTAGCATTGCCTTCAAATGAGCTAAACTGCATTGACATATTATGATACTGGGTTGGTCTTATAGGCATCAAATATACAGGGTATGGCTGATTTGGCGTACAAGAAACATGTTGTGGCTGCATTGGCATTTGAAATACAGGATAATAAGGTGGGATTGGCATTGGGCTGGCATATTGAGGTACATAGTGGAGACCTCCTTGAATTAACTGTGTTTCATGTTGTTGCTTCTTTCCATCTTGAAGCTGAGATAAAGGATATCCAAGAACCTGAACTGTTTTTTGCGCTGTATTACCGTATGAAGGGTCCGAAACGGGAGTTTCTGATGATTCCTCCTGACCAACCTGAATTAGTGGCTCTTGGAAATTTCGAGATTTTGTTGGAACAGCTAAACTCCCAATGCTATTGTCACTGTGAAAGACATAAACACCATCTTAGTCAGCACCTTCTTGTTGACAATTTCGGAGGTCCAAAAAAAATCTCATAAATCACTTCGCAAAGATTTGGTACTACGTTATCACGCTAAGCTACATTGGGTTACGAATCTCCAACAAACTCATACATAAATCATCATTGAGGTGATTAAACGACTAACATATAAATACGATCGTATTCAATTCCTTCAACTTCTTCACTTAAGAAAGCAATACGCAATTATCAACCATAACGGATTGACATCAATAAGCTTGCTTATGATAACTACAACAAAACATCCAAATTTCCTTGGCCTCCACAGCAATAAATTTCTCTGAAACCAGGTCAGTATACATCATTTTATTCATTAAATTGTGGACAAAAAGTTTCCAAATGGATCAAAATACTATACATCTTCTTCACCATAAGCACAAAATTGCACCCGAGATTGAGCATCACAATTCTTGAAAGAACTATGAATATATATAAGTATATGAAAAAGAAACTGAATACCTATCAATAGAGGCTGATGAGGGCACCCTGATCTTTCTCTCAAGCAAATTCAATCCCTTCTCATCGGAATGGGCAATGGCTACATTGGGCGAATTAGACGTGGAAAGAGAAGAACTGGTGGACCCAAATGACGAATTCGTTTCCAAAACCAGTGACTCAGCCCCAAGCTTACCCTCGCCACCGCCACCACTGTTACTTCGACTCTCCACCGGAGCCTCCAAATCCGGCCCAATTCCCAGCAATAAACCAGAATCCGCAGACTGTCCCTTCTGCAAAATCCGCGTACTCTTCAAAGCGTCGCAAAACCATGACTCTGATTTCGGGTCTAGCAGGGCCGAACCGACGGACTCGGGCTTAACCGGGAAAAGGAATAATCTGATGCGGGATGGGGGAGTAATCCTATCGTGCTCGTCAAGCATATTGGAGAGGTCCTCGTCGGTAACAACGGATATTAAGGAATCAAGGTCTTCCTCGGGGAGCTGGTACTTAAGGTGGAAGGGGCGGTTGTGGAAGATGGCCCGGCAGAGATGGCTGGAGAGAGAAGACAGAGACGAAGCGGTGGTGCGCCGGTCGACGGCCACGATGCGAGTCTCGCCGCCGGCATAGAACAGGGACTTGTCATGTGGACGCGGGACTATGTGCCCGCCATAGCTGCACATTAGACGGAGTTTCGAGGGAGGGATGGGAGGGCGAGGGGAGGTGACCGCGGCAGGGGGAGGCGTGGCCGAGGGGGGCAGAGCAGGTGGCTCCATCTTGAGCGGTTTAGAGAGAGAGACAGAGTGGAAAAGGGGGAAAGAGTGAGCTTTTAATAATAGTTCCATAGTCATAGCTGGACTGTCATGCGTGGACCGGTAATTACGCTTACATCATGCTCACAGCTCAGCTCTGCGGAAAGTAAATATAGAAAATATTATTATCCGCCCCCATGTTATTATTTATCATACTATATATTTAGATAAATATATCAATTGATAAATATGTATAGAAAAAAAAAATGTTATGTTAACTAGAAATATATAATTATTTCTAGATTTTAATTTCCAATTTGTGAATTTAAAACTTGGTGCATGGAATTTGTTAACGGAAGGATAACTAGGTAAATTGATGATAATCGATAAACTCTCATAATTTAATGGATTGCAACTTCAAATTTTATATGACTAAAGGAGATTTCGAAAAATATAATAGTTTAATGCCTTAATGGGTAACACAAGTGGACCAATTTGATCAAAAGAAAGACCTGATAGCGTCATTGGTTACGAATTGCAATGAATTTGATGTAATGAATTTAAGATTGAATATCATTATTATAAAATTTTTTAGTTTATTCGAACGATATCATGTTACAGTACAATATGATTTTTCTTTAACTAAATAATTCAATAAATTGTGAAAGCAAAATTTTGCTATCGATATTCAATAGGAGCAATATGATTTAATTGAAATTTGTTTCTCAATAAATTTTATTTATATCGTAAAATAAATTGATAATTATGCTTTTGCAAAAGTCAAGTGTAACGTGATATGCTTTTTAAGACCATATTTGAACTTAAATGAGCTCAAACAATTATTCGCACTAAATCTTTTTTCAGGCAAAAAGGTCTCGTTTGCAAACTCGACCAATAAATTGCATGTAATTACATATTTGATATATGTTGAATTACTGAACATGCTAGTTTTGAACTTAACATCATTGAACTTATGATCTCCTTACTATTATATACTCTTCACATGAGAGGAAATGCCTAAATAGGAAGTCATAATTTAAGGATACAATTATATTATATATTTAATGTGTTAGTTATATATTTTTAATTTCTGAATATACACAATGCACCATATCTTATTAATTAATTTATATAAAAATTGTTTTCTACTTATGTTATGCATACGCACAAGTGTGTATTGGATACTAGTATTAATTAATTTACCATAGTAAACATTAAACTAATCTAATACACAATTACTTTTCAAGATTTTTTTTTTTTTAAATCCAAATTCTTGCATTAAAAGCATGTTTGACATTTTTCACCACTGGTAAAATTAAGGTAGAAACAGAAGGAATTTCCGGACAAGAAGAAATTGATAAGAAATAGTGAAAAGAACAAATACAACGTGGGGAGTGGTAATTTCTCTGGACACAGCTGTTGCATTGGTTTGTAGCGGTAGAATGAACCCTGTTTGTTTTAACAGTTAATGTTGTACTAATTAATTAATTAATTAATAAAATATGAGCAATTTGACAGCTAATCTCACCCCTCCACGTAATTCTGGTGACATAATTTTATTTTTCTTGGAAAAAGCGCAAATCTGGTGCATTTTGCTTATTGGAACTTGGATTGTGGACTTGGTCATTTTACTTGTCACGTCTTTGACCATATTAGGACTTTTTAAAGATTAATTAATTGTCCTTTAATTAGTTTTATGGGATAATTACCTTTGCATCCATTAAGATTTATTATAATTATCAAAACATCCATCATAATTATACAGTACAGTTAATGCATAATTATAATTATACATCTCGAACATATGCAGGATTATAGTTAGACCTTCTAAACTGATACATAATATCACAATTACACCCCTTTATCCAATGAATATATTTGTAATGTTTGAGATTTAGGATTTTCGAAAAGTGGGACAGTAACTATTCAAATGTAGGAATATAATAGTAATTATCTAATTATTAGGGGATATTTTAACAATAATGTAAACTTCCGGGAATGCTAAGGTTACTATCCCTTGTAATATCTTGCATTAAAGTTCTCTTTCACTGATTGGGGCTTGGAAGACAATCAATAAGAAAAGACCCTCGGGCGAGCGTGACAAGTATACATTACATAAGGTGTTTGATTAAATTATTTCTTTAAAAAAAAAATTAAAGCTCAAAATTTTAGTAGATGTTTTTCGAATTTGTCAGTTTTTGAATTTGATATCAAAATAATTTTAGTGTTTAGACATATATTATAGTGAAAAGTTTATAATTAGTATATATATGAACTTCTTAAATAAGTCAGGGGATTCTATTGAAATAGTTGTTTTATTTTATGTCAATAAGGAACAAATGTTGTCTCCTGCCTAGTTCAAAGACAAGAATGGGAAAAATACAGCGGAACTTTATGAAAAAAGGGCAGTTCTTTACATTCCTAAGTAATTTTTAAGATTATAATATTTCATTTCCGATGAATCTTATGTGTATATTTTGAAACTTTTATCGATAATAATACGTTATAAGCTCTCAATTATGATATTAAATATTTCTTAAACCTTATAAACTCAGTCAAATAGTCTTTTGATTAAATCCAGAAAAGACATACAATTTAAATTTATTATGAGATTGATAATATATATTTTTTGTATCATTCCCTACGTGACATCTGTAATATTAATAAAATAAGATAGAGTGAAAAACACAATCTGCATTTTATATATTTGGTGGCACTTAAAAAGCTTATCTAGCATGAGCCAAAAATATTGGAATAAAGATACCATCTTTTTTATATTCGACTTTCTTATCTTACTTTATTTATTTATTTTTCATAAAAAAGGACCCTTTTCTGATCATGCAAGAATATGTATTATTTGACTCGGCAAAAAATAAACACATTAGCATTATTAACGTGTCTGATTAAAATATTAAATATGCATGGGTTTCTAAAATTGTTATTGAACAACTAAAGGGGATTTTATAATTACACAGATAGGTCGAATATAACATAAAACTGGAAAAAAAAAACTTTTGTTGTGATACTTAATACATTTAATCATTAAATGTATTGAATATATTGATAATTTATTGACTATAGGTATTAACGTATTGATAATTTATTGATTGTATATAATCATTTGAAGGGAAAAAAGGAAAAAGGAAAAAAGAAAAAAAAAAAAAAAAAGAAGGAAAAACTCTTAACCAATTTTTAAAGGATTTATCATTCACTTCAAACATTAGGAAGAAAACCGATCTTTTGAGCTATACCCACATTCACCCCAAAAGACAAAAGCTAATTGGGCCTTTGAGATGGCAGTCATTTTTGGTTCACGAGCTTCATGACAATTTAGTCAGTAAGTTTTTTTTTTTTTTTTTTT
>JACFYI010003072.1:1304478-1326399 GCA_014898755.1 Handroanthus guayacan | reverse complement strand
GGACAAAATCTTCAATGGGACAATAACTTAAACAGAATTACTGGACCTCTATATTAGTGAGAATAAAGGGTGTGTGTTTATTATTAATTTCTTCAACTAATTAGGGCCTTTAATGATATAAAGTTTATTCTACGTTAAAGTAGTACATGGTATTTGGACATTTAAAAACTACTCATCTCTCTCACTTGCTTAGGTGACTCACTAAAACACAACTTCAATCAATACTTGCACTTGCATGGACAATACCCCACGCACCTATGGATTTATACATAATGACAGATCTAATCATCATCATAACTAATTATATAGCCGCTATTTGTCTTCTTAACAATTAATTAATGCTGGATTAATATTGATCATTGAATAGTTTCGACTGTTGATTCTTAATTATAGTGTGAGAATATCAGTAATGTGACGAACAAAAATGCCATTTCTATGAGATAACATTTTTTAATAAAATATAGTTATCTCAAAATGGATGATTGCAGTCAAAAATTCATGCTGAATCCGAATATGATGATAATACTAAACTAAAACGATGTGTCAAATAGGAGTGACGTGACGAATCTTGCACGGTCCATATCTAAATATGAAACTATATATTATGTGATGCTCAATATTATTCGTTGGCTTAGATATGGAAAGATAGGATATTCCAAGTATAGACTAGCTAGTGCGAAATGAAAACTCATGTGAATTTAAATTTTTATGCCAATGAACATTTTCGAGCAGTACAAAAGAAGTCAATAAAGGAGCTTTATCTAGATTTTATGAAAGAACATGCTGCTTCTATAATTTGTCCCCTATATTTTAAAGCAATATTATGATCCATGATAATTGTCTATGTATGCATAAAAAGTTTCAAGTTTTTCTCGACCAAATTAATTCTAAATTAGTAAGCAAAATTGGACATGTATTATGGTTTGAGTTGTTGAATAGGTCAAATTTAAATTGATTTATTTACATGAGATTATTTAATCGGTCATGCATGGAGGTCACACTTGAATTGGATATGGTTTAGTTTAGATCTTAACATGGAAATAGAGAATATGATCAAAGTTGAAGGGGGTCCCAACAAAACTTTCTTCGAAACAAAACAAAGGCAAGCTCATTGTAGACTTCAGGATTACATTTGTCTCATTATAATGATTAATACATTTATAGTGCAGGGTAGATGTGATTCTATCTTGTTAGGTCTTGATAACATCTTGAGCATAGAACATTGGACAATCCCATGAGGGTGGGAGGTTTAGGAGTAGAATAGTGTAGCAACTGGACCAGAAAATGAATTCTGAAGTATTTTGATATAAATTCTTTATTATTGCGGAGGGCATTTTGATGAAATGCCCTCTTAGCCCATATCATACTTTAATTAAAGTCACATGGTCCATACGCTCCTATGCAATAAAATTCAGGAACAATGAAGAAGGTCCATATGCGCGTGTGCAGTAATTCACACTCATGTGTTAGATAACAAAATTTAAATTCAATTTAAAGACACAACTCAATGTTAGAGATGAGTCTCTCGACAGAAACCCTTAAATTCTTTAATGCTTAACGTTAGAAGAGCTATCAAGGAATAATTATTATTCATTGCCAAATAGATATCAAAGAGGCGTAGCTATATCTCTATATGATTAAAAATTAGTAGCATTTCGTTAAGACATGAACATGTCACATTAAGCCTACCTTAGTATTCATGGGAAAATCATGAAATGCCACGTGATTAGATCAAACACTTAGATTCGGTTGAATATGACATGCATAATCAGTGAGATATCTAATCAATTACATATTTTTCATCTCATAATTGAGAATATCTTAGAGATGATCTCGATAATTGATGAGACATGAGGAGAAAAAAACAGATGCTTGACTTAGAAAAAAGCAATAAGACATCTCAGGAGGGTGACCACCTACTATCTAGTATTAGCCTTGTGGCTTTCCAAAAGGAGGCATGATCAAGAATTTTGCCACTGCCCACTATTCAGAGGAGGGCATGCTCAGCAACCTTTATCCCATTTTTGGCAACTTGCTTAGGTTCTTTTTATGGGATAGCCTATTCTACAACCGTCCTGATAAAGTAGCTTTGACTGGTGGTGTTAAAAAAAAAAATAATAATAATATAAACCTTGTTGCTAATTATATATATTTAGTGTGAATAAAAGATTTAAATTTTTTATGAACTTAATATTTACAAAATTATTAAAGTAGCTTTGACTGGTGGTGTTAAAAAATAATAATAATAATATATATATAATAATAATATAAACCTTGTTGCTAATTATATATATTAAGTGTGAATAAAAGATTTAAATTTTTTATGAACTTATTATTTATAAAATTATGTTTGAGTTATCATGAATTACAACAGTTTAAATCATTTGTTAATAGCTCCAATCCCAAATTCTTGTTAGGCAAGTTTTCCACTTCACATGCCCATATAGGTAATATTGATCTCCATGCATGGAACTTTACCACACAACAAAATTACCTAGTCCATGGAGAACCCTAAAACCATGAAGTTGGAGAAACTCGAACTGTAGCTAGGTGACTATGTGATGATAATCCATTTTAAATCAATCTGATGATGCTAAAACTTATTTGAAGTTATAATCATCTCATCTATATAGTTTAATTTAAGAAGTTGAATTTCTCATATTGGAAGACGGAGAGTCTTGAGATTACAGACTTCTTTTGTCACTCTTTAAGGCATTTTTCAAATGCAACATCCTGTTGTAAATATTTATAAAAAAAAAAAAGTCCCTTTGTAAGTGCCAAATGAGACAATATCTCAACAGGGTTGAGATTTTTATGTCTTAAATCAAATTTAAACATCATCAAATGTAAAAACAATCTCGAGAACTTAAACTTGCCCAAATTGGACATGTTGATGCATCTTTTACCAAAAATTGCTAGAAGATAGATGATGAACCAAAACAAGTGTGAAAGGGGACAAGTGGAATAAATGTGAAGGTATGGGGGCGAAGACAGGTGGCATGGGCCGCCACCCCATTGTGGTTTTGTGGGCGTGTTTGGGGATGAAGGAACAAGAAATGATAACCATATTAATTGATTTGTTTGGAGATAAGGAATCTGTGATGGGAGTTGATTCTTCTTCTCCTTGCTTCCAGGGCCACTTGCATTTTCATTGCCCAATTTATTTAATATATTTCTCCCATCTTTTTCTTCTTTTTGGGTTATGAAAATATATTATAATCTCGAAAATAATGTCACCTTTCTATTATTAGTCACAATCATCTATATATCCAGCCAATCAAACTTCTGCTGCAAAAGCAATTTGCTTTTGCTTTTGTTTTTGTCTTTTTTCCTTCTGTGCACAATTTTAACGTTAAAGGTAACAATAGTTTTGGTTACTTATAAATTACAGCAGTTCATGAGAACTAGTTGCTTTCAAATTGAAGCACTATATATGCGTTAGAGTATAATTTAAGGATTGCACGCGTTGAATGTTAATCTGTAAAAATCTAAATATTTAGTTACTTGTCGTAGTGCTTGTCATTTGTTGCTCGTCCCAGTAAGACCACATCTTAATTCAAAGTTTACTTGAAGTGTCATTAGAGATGTCACAGGGACCAGATAAATAGAAAATGAGTTGGCCGGTTAGGGGCGCTGTGGAGACACTCGTGATGTGAGAGATGGATGTCTCGACAAATATGAGCCTTTGGGATACGCGAGTTCTATATAGAAACATATCAACGATGCTTTTAGATGGCTATACTAGTGATCTTATGGGAATTAGGTCATTATGATGACTCGAAATTGAAAATAATATTGATCGATTGGGTGAAACATTTGAGACTTGTCCGGGTGAAAAAAGAATATAACCTTGAGAGATAAAAGTCCATGCTCTTGAGCATGGAAAACTCTTAACATCTTGTATGAAATATCTCCTTTATTTTGTATTGAAAATTAGGCAATCCTCTTTAAGTTTTGCCCAGATCACAATGATATTGATTCTCTTGAGAATTTTCCATTTCAAAATTAAACTTTGATTCATCCTAATAAAATAAAAACATATTGTAAACATCTAAAAAAACTTTTAACCATAATTAAAATTGTTGGAAATGGAATAAAAGAAGAAGTCATTTTTTATATAATATACTTTTATTCTAAATGACTTCAAACAACTTAGAAGATTATATAGGTATTTGTAGATACCAAATAGACCTTTAGACTTATCAGCTACCTTAGGCATATGAAACATCTTCCTATCAACCAAAAGACACCTAGTCCTGATCATATATAACTTACTTAGAGAACTAAAAGACTCATGTATACTGGCAGGAATATTTCAAATTATGTATTTCAACAAAAACTAAGTCAAATATTTAAACCCAAATTCAAATATTAATATGAACCTTGGTCATTATCTTTTATCTCATTGGATTCTTCCCACTTACAAATATATGCTTACCGACAAACCTAAAAGATTTTATTACAGGGGATTTTAAGAAATAACTAATTGGTGATTAGAAAAGTTGATGGAGACATCGTCAACATTGTTGTGCTCATTTGACTTCAAAAAATAGAAAATACAAGGGCATAAAAAATGTAAGTGATGTGTTTAAATAGTTTTCGATCTCAATATTAATAATTTGAATTAAAGTATTAGATGCACTTATTAATATTATTATAGATTGTAAAACTTAATTATATAGAGATTTGGGTAAATTGAAACAAATTTCAGGAGATATTTGTAAATTAATTTGGACAAATCTTGGAATTTAAAATATCATGTCACTTTCACCAAATAATAATGGATAGACATGATACATCAAACGGATATAAAAATGACAAGAAACATTAATAAGGACGGTGGATATCTATCTGTAATTTCAAAAACCCTAGATTGTCGAAACTTGTACTTTGATCAATCAAAACATTGATAAGCTTTAAGTCGTTCTCCATAAGTTTGGTACCATATTCATTTTGTACCAAGAAACTAACATCTAGTCACATATTTGTTAGACAAAAATAACATAATTGTCTTCATAATTCACTTGCAGACATATGCACATAGACACACACAGACACACACACACACACATATATATATATACACATATATTTCGAAAAACAAATTCCTGAAAATGTAAAGATATATGCATGGTCCCATAAATATTTCCTTGCAAATATTTATGCATTCTTGCTATATATACAGACAGACAAACCCGGTCCTAGTCTTAAATAATTAATTAGTCCAATATCTGAATTGAAGGCTTTTCACTGCAACCCTTGCCATAGCCATAGGTAACAGGAAATTGCTGGCCGGCTGGATAAAACCATTAATTTATGCAATCTGATTGGTTCAACTTTTAAGTCCTGTTGGAGGGGAATAAAAAAAAGGGAAAAGAAAATTATCCCTTTCCAAAACCTACATATATTGCCAGGATCGCATAATTTAAGAAAATAATTATATATAATAATAAAGATTAAATAAATAGCCAGTTAAAGTATATATATATATATTAAATAGTCTTCTTGGAATATGATGTCAACAACTGTGCTCAATTACTAGCTTCCAGCTCCACAAAGTCTTTGATTCTTGCCTGCACCATAATACTTGTAAGGTTCTTATTCTTTAATTCCAGAATTTTGAACTTTTTATTTATTTTTTTCCTCTCTTACATGCTAAGCAGATTCATAATATTATAATATTTTTTTGGCACCCCCACAAATTCCTTTCGTCATATTAGTAATTAAAGCATGTTTAATGAATTTAGTATAGTTAATAATAGCTAAGTAATTATTTTTTCTCACTATAAATAGAGGTGTAGAGGGAACCCTTAAAATTACATATAGTGAAAGCAAATTGATTGATGAGATGGTGGGATGAGGTGGTATTGGTGATGAGTTGACAGAAGATAGAGAGCACAGATGATGATAATACAAATTAATTTATGTATTTCAATCTTTGTGCTCTCTATTCTTCTGTCATCACCTTATTGCCCTTCATTCTACTGTCATTTCTTTTTCCAAAAATTAAAATACCACATTATTTTACCCAAAATTAATGAAACCCCACTGTAGTATATTAATTGCTTCATCTTAATTTCAGGTTTTGCAAGAATTTCTTGAAAAGGGAAGTATTTTTGTGTGTTATTTTATTTTATCTTAGGGGTGGGGGCTATTGTTTTGAGGCCGGGGGGGTGGGGGGGATTGTTGACAGAAGATAGAGAGCACAGATGATGAAGTGCAACAAGTTTTTGCATCTCACTCCTTTGTGCTCTCTATGCTTCTGTCATCACCCTCAAAACCCCTCTAATTAATTCCAAGATTTCATATATTTTGTTTATTTTTTAATTTTTTCCCCCTTTTTCTTGATTACATTCTAACTCTTCCTACTCCCATATTTTCCTGTCAAAATTGCTTCATTCCAGAACAAGATGTCATATATGTGTATATATGATCTCATATTATTCAAGCTTTTTAGGACTTTTATCGAGTTTTAAAAACTTCATTTGATTTTGGTATTGTTTTTAATTCAAACGAGGTTAGACAAACTTTAATTGAGTTAGTTGAGTAGATTGGTATCTTTGCAAGATTTTAATTAGTATATTTTAATTCACTGGGTGGGGTTGAGATGAGCGCATTTATTTATGGAATGAAAATATTGTGTTCAATCTTGATTTGTTATGATTAATGAATCAAGTTCAAACAAGCTTCTGATTTATTTTTTGTGCCCTAAACACAATAGGGAGAACACAAAAACCACTTTCCTTGTTTTCTTCTGTTATTCTTGTTGCGGCTGCAGATATAGATGATAATGGTGCTTCAGCCCCATTTCCAAGGTATGTTCCAAGAAAATATATAGATCCCTTGTTCTAGATATGTTGTTTTGTTGCAAATGTTTTAATTTTCTTAATGTTTTTTAACATTTTGTTGTCCTATTTCTATGGCTGAATAATGAGTTCAAGTATCCTCTTGTGTAGATAATTTTTCTTCCATGGATCCTAAAAAGAAAAATCCCTTTTAATGCTTAATCAACACATCAAAAGGATACTACTCTTCTTGAACACTAATATCCATTTTTCTTTTTCCTCACCAAAATCCGAGATCCAATTCTGAGCTAAATTCATGTATTAATTTGAGACTCTAATAAATATAGGTAGAATCCCATATCGACAGTTCATGGGTTGTGGACTCTTAATATGTTCTTGGTCCATTCTTGCTTCTCGAGCTACTTTTTGAATTGATTTAGGCACATGTTTATTTTCAGTAAATATAACTGGGTAGAGATTTCTATCTCTTTAATTTTTAAATTAATTATCGCATGAGAATTTGGATAAATGAAAATGTAAGCAGTTGATCGTGAAGGATCTTCTACAATGATAGGTGGCACTTCTTCTTTTGCAAACATCTTCAATATTATCTTCAGAGTGGATGGAGTATTTTTAATTTCTGGAAGGAATCATTTTCTTGTATTAACCCTCCTATTTGTAAAACTTTGTTTAGAAGTTAAAAGAGAGATACTATAATAGTAACTAACTATAAATTATATATATACGTCACCTGTTATATGGATACTTCTTTCATCAAAGATAATGCTAATCTGCATTTATAAAAACTTCTTGCTTAAGTTCACTGGGTAATATTAAATCTTTGCTTATTGAATTATATTCTAAACTATATATTGGAATTAAATAATTCATTAGGATCATTGTTTCACTATGAAAAATTTGAGCAATTACTATGGTCGAAAGCTGATACTAATAGGAAATAATGGTAGTGGAAATCATTTGCTACAACTTTATCACGATAATAATGCATAGTTTTAATAAGGGTTGCAGAAGATCCACCATGACATGTAGCCTTGGTGGATGTTTTCGTATAACTATTGGCCAAGGCAAATGTGTTTTCACTATGGCGATTTTGGGTTAGTGGCTACATTTGCTTCCACCATAGCTGTCAATTTTGAGTCACTGACTACTATTCCACCACGACTATTAATTTTTTGGTTGCTAAAATTCAATTATTTTGCAGTACTTTAAGTATAATTACATGTTTTAGGCACATATATATATATATATATTCAAAAGAGATACAATGTAAGTACCAAGATATGAACTATGTCTCATCCGGTAAAAGTCTCTTATATTTCGTGTGAGAAAGTTGATTTGAGTAAATTATATAGTTATTATCTTTTTATAACAGGATTATCGATCGACCTATGGTGCGTAATCTTGAGTCTTGGCTGTATGGCCATCTAATCTATGTATAGTTTTTCAATGTGTACTGATATTGAACTTATGATATATGTTGTTAAAAGAATTGGAACCCTAAACCAGCACTAATTCTGTATATACATAATTTAATTTACTGTAATTTCATGCACTTTCAGATAATTTTGCTCTTTGGTAATGATAAATGTGTTCTCAACTTGCTCTGAAAAATGTTATCTTCAGAATCTGCTGTGAAAAATGTGAATTTTTTACCAACTAAACTTCAAACTACCAGTTTAGGTGTACAAAAGAATCCAACTTTGAAAATTTTTCTTACCAGTTTAATCACTGACAACTTGGTTTGACTATGCAGACAGAGATAGCATAATTGATCTTTTGACTTGATTCCTCGAATGATGGAAGAATTACTATATGATACAAAGAGAACCCTATCCTTTGTGTAACCCTACATTATGTATTATAAGTTGTAGTTTGATACAATGGTTCTAGCTGTAACAAAATATTGGACTTTTTGTTTCATTATCTTGGAAAAAATTATATTTTTAGTCTCATCAGGAAAGGGATCAGTGTTTCGTTAATTCCATGATTCTTGAATTCATAAAACATTCCAACTTTTGTAAAAAAAGTTGCAATTTGAGTCTTGAACCCCCACTTCCCGTAAAAAATGGCAAAGTGCAAAGCTGTGGGTGTAGTAATAACAAACTTTGGAGGGAATCCCTTCACATTTACTAAACAGCCACGTGCACGACACATGCGCTTTGTCGTTAGATTTTTGAAGGGAAGTGGGGTTTGGACTAAAATTAGAATATATTCCCAAAATTATTGGTTTGCCAACATAATTCACAAGATTTTCTCGTGAATTAATTGAATTTTGAAATGATTGTGATGTACTCATAGTTTAGATCATAGGAAAAATTATGTTATTCTATCATATGTATGCTTATTAAAGTAGTTCGGTCCTATTTCAATAGGTATTTCAATTGCATATTCTAGTTCATGGATACATACCACTATTATGTCATTGTCGTCATCATCATCATTGTTCTTGTTTTCATTGCTAAAAATTATAACATGAGTGAAAAAAATGTGACAATATAAAGATTTTTACTAATAATACGTATTAAGTGACAAAGATTTTCATTCATCACTAATAATATGTTTTAAGTGATAATAATTTTTATATTGTTGCTTTATAACTCAATAGTGACAAAATAGTAGTATTATAAATTGTTACTTAAGATAATTAGTAACACATATTTTATGACGATCTAGTAACAACAATATTAATCATCAATTTGGTGACAAGAGGTAGTTACCTTGTATATATCACTAATTACCAATGGTAATAATATAAACACATTTTGTTACTATTAAGTTTGTTAAAATTATTTTTATAACAAAATATAACTTTTATTACTTTTTAGAATTAATAATAATTTATCACCCAAGTCTTGTCACTCATTGTATCCTTTTTGTAGTGATGACTGATATTATCATCACTATTTATAGAGATGCTTGATTTCGAAACAATTATATTTATATATATATATTTGTATATACCTAAAAACAGGAGACAAAATTCTATTTATCCAAAATACAGAATACGATTAAAGTTTAGGCTACATTGTATATTCTAACTATTGAGATTTTAGACGATTCCAATACGTCCCCTGGTTCACGCATTGTTTGCTGCCACAAACGTATGTGACACTAGCTATCACAATCACTCCAAATCTTTTATTTTAATTTATATTTCAATTTTTATTTTATTACACTTATATATGTTAAATGTATAACATCCATCGTCTTATTATATTATGAGAAAATACTTAATATGTATTTATGATGCGAAATAAGAGAAAAAATACCATCTTAAAATAGTAGGAAAATATAGGATCCCAATTGAATCACGACTTACTTCCGGATTCAAGTTAACCCATGTAAAGCACTCCTTTATCTTTTGATTTTTAAACAATGGGGAATTTGACATGCTATCACCTTCAAAGATGAACACGTTTCCGCAAAACAACTAAATCCACGACGTGTGCCGCCTCTAGAAAAATCTTTTCTGGCTACTCTCCATTATAGAATTAATGTTGCTCATCTCAATCTTGATCCACTTCACATGTGCACAACTTCTTAAATCCTTGTATAACGAATTGATTCTCAAAAGATATGGCGTTCAGGAGAAATTCACCTTCGCCGCCGCCGCCAAATCCTCTAGCACTATCCGCTCCACCGGCACCAACCCCTCCGATGTCCGGCCCCTCATCACCATATGCACCTCCACCTCCAGCGCCTAATTATTATGCGTCTCCACCGCCTGCTCCTCCTCCAACTCCAGTCCCTCTGCCACCTGGGCCGCCGCCATACACCGTACTACCTGGACCTCCAGGCCCTCCAACGCTGGTGTACACAAATCGTCCTGGACCACCGCCGCCACCGCCGCCCTACTATGATCCACATGGCCCATCGCCGCCTCCTCCTTGGCTCCGCCGTCCACCACCTTACTAGTGACTCGCATGCTTCAAGATCAAGTCTATCTCTATTTTTCTTCCGCCCTTTCTGCTTTTATTACAAGAGAAGGATTGGGTCATGTATTATTATTACACCTCTTCTCTTATAACAGTGTTGGTTTAACTTTAATTAGTTAAGTTTCTCAGGTCCTTTTGTATAATTCTGTCTTTAGTTATGCTAATAAAATAGAAAATTGAGATTTTTATGCATTTTGTGAGCAAAAATGGAGTTACCTCAGCCAGAATGGATTTTTAGAGTCTGGACAATTTATTGGAGGTACCAATTTGGGGGGAAAAAAAGAAAAAAAAAAAAAGAAAGAAAGAAAAAATGGCACACAACATATTCTCATGTAACTTTTCATGTGAAAATTTCGATGTCAGATCTTTTCATAATCAGCTTCTGTTGCCCCCTCAAATATTCTTTGTCGCGCCTTCGATGCCTGTAATATTTTTAAAAAAATCAACATCCATTGCAATAAATTCTGGAAATGATGACAAAATTTTACAAGGGAATGCAAAGGAAACCTGTTTTTTCCAGTTCCTGGAACATGCTATGAGAGACAATAATGTCGATTGCACTATTGATCCGATGTTTAGCCCGAGCCAAAGACCCTTTCCACGAAAATGAAGAACAAAACCAAGAACAACTGCTATAGGTAATCCAACAAGATAATAAGCCCCTAGATTCACATACGCTCCAAGATGCTGCCACCCACTCCCTCTTGCAACTCCTGGAAAACAGTTTCGATTTTGGGTTTCAGCTTTGTTTGATTGATATATGGATTTATGTTGACAGAGTTAAGGTTTAACCTGAAAGTACAGTTTGGATGCAATCCATTGCAAGCAAGAGACAAACAAAAGGAGTGATTTCTCCGAGATAATCGACGACTTCTTTTTGGTTACTGAATGCGTATCCAAAGAAAGTACGGCAACAGAGGAGAATTGTGCAGGCAAGAATTGCTTCAGCTATTGAAAGAACATTTGCTGCATAAACAGATGCTCGAGCTTTGTCTGGGCAACCTGCCCCGAGTTCGTTTGAAACTCTTGTGCTACAAATGTGGAAATGTTATTTTGCTGTTGGGAGAAAATGCAACAAACCCATGAAAATGTATAGGGATACAGGAAGTAGAGTTCAAGGGCTAACCTTGCTGCAGCACCAACAGAGTATGGTATAAAGTAGTGCAATGAAGCAATCAAAAGGCTGCATAGTTCCATCACATGGGTATATGTCAAGTGTATTTTGACATGTATATGTGCAATAGAACAAAAGATGAAACAAGTATCATAATGGATAATTAAGCATACCATATTGAAAGAACGGAGGTCTCAAGTTGGGGATTGGGCAGAAGTCCTGCAAGAAGTACTAATATTTCAAACGACCACCATTCAAGACTGCGGTAAATACAACATTCCAAGATGTTAGAAACTATAAAAGTAACCATGAGAACAAGATTTCTGAATAGGACAATGAATCATATTACCAAACCATGAAAGCTGAAGGGACAGCAAAGCCCGAAAACTCCCTCATGCGAGGGAAAATGTCTTTAGAAAATGGAGCACGGGTACTCTTGCAGGTTGAAGAGTACTTTATATAGAAAAGAAGCAAGATCACATTAAACCAATACGATAAACCAATTGTAAGTGCTGCTCCAGCAAGCCCTAGGTTTAGTTTGAAAACTAAAGCCCAACAAACAGGTATATGGAAGAATAGAGCTACTACTGAGCTCCAAAGCATGGGAAGAATTAAACTCTGAGTCTGCAGATACCGAATCAATGATTGAAGAATAGCGTAAGGAAATACTGCAGGGATTAGCCAAGTTGCGTATCTTCCAGCTTCAGCTGAAATTGAAGGATCTTGGCCCAGAAATATCAGCACTTTGTCCATGAAGATCCACAAAAGAGATATCGGTAAACAGACCACGAGAAGACATATGATCGAAGCATAGGTATAAGTTCCGAGCTTGTGGTATTGCTCTGCTCCAAAGGCCTGTCCGCACAAGGTTTCCAATGCACTAGCCAGTCCAAACTGTTTGCAAACATAAGCTAGTTTAGATTGTGACAAATCTTCTCAAATTTGCAAAGTGTCTTCTGCAGTTATTTTGGTCATGATGACTTGTTATGCCCGGTATCAATAACATAAGAATCTTGTCTTGATCAATAATGTGTTATAAATTGTAAAAATCACATTCTCAGAGCATTTTCAAGAAGCAACAATTCAGTTCAGACATCAGGCTTTGTAGCTTGACCATAAAAAATCTGCATGAACAAATTTGGTTCGAATTGGAATTGAGCTCGCTCGACACATGGAGGATGAGCAACGAAATTTTAACGAGTAATCAACATGTTATTATCAAAAGCATTACGCCAAGATCACAAACAAACTCTAAGTTTCATCCAATCAATCCCACTATTAAGAACACAAATCCAAATCAAGAAAGAACAGAACATCGCTCTCAAATCACACTTCTACAAAAGAACAAAGACTAGAATCAAATCAAATCCCTAGCAACAGAGAAGTAGTTCCAAGCACTGAACAGCAACAATAAACTCATCAACCCTCCCCTGTTTATGAAGAAATCAAGTTTATTGAAAAGGGTACAAGCAAGTATGCCTTACTAAAACACTGAGGCCGGTAACATTTGTGAGGGAGGTGGCGACGGCGGCGCCGGAGAGGACGAGTTCGCCGAGGTGACCCACCATCATCATCGACACAACTCGGGTCAGAATCTGCGATACAGTCACCACCACCATTGGTGCCGCTATTGAACTCACCTTCTTCAGCTCTTCCGCAAACAACTTCCATGGTGACGCCGCAACCCTCTCGCCACTTTGCAGCAGCCCCTCCTCCATCCGTAGAGCTGAACTTTTTGACCTTCACTGCTAAATGATGAATTGATGATGTGAAGGAAAGAAGAGAGTAAGTAGCAGTTCAATCATATGGCGGCAGGCGATCTACCATAATTAATTTATACAACGAATCATATTGATGCATTACAGATATATGCAGTAAGATAAACCATATTTGTACTTGCGTGTAATTATGTCACAATTTAAATAAGTAATATGGTTAGATAAATTTATAGTTGTCACAATATCTTATTATCTTTCATGTTGTATGTATACATGCTGCATGCATTTTATGTATGCCATGTAAATTTTACAATAATTTATTGTTTGAGTATTACAATAGTAAAAATATTAAAATATTGTTCTAACCTATCATCGCATATCCAAAAAGACAAATTAAATTTGACTTAGAATAGGTTGTAAATAGAATAAATCACTTTAGAACTATTAAAATTGAATTCATGTTACGTTATCCATGTGAATATATAATCAATTGTATTAGATTTGTTATATCGTACGCAACGACATTTGTATACTTTATCATATCATCATATTTTAATGCAAAATATTGAAACACACTCGGTTAGTACTTGTGCAAGTTGGGTGATATTTCTTAAAATGAACTTAATAATGACTAGATTTGCTGTTTTTTTTTCTTTTTCTTTTAAGAAAAAAATTCAATCATTAAAAGATATTGGTCTTAGAGATTAGAAAAAAAAATGGCTATTGGTTTGCTACTGGCATGAACACTTGAACATAAATTTCATTATGAAAAGATACATCAATGGACGAATACCCATTCATCCGGTCACTCAAAGTTAATGACTTATGAGACGGCAATTGGTATATATCTATATATAGTTGTGAATTTCTGAAGTAACAGTAATAAGTTATGACACATGTATTAAAATATAGTTATTCTCTTAGTTTAAATATATTTTTATACTTGTATAAAATGAAAATAAAATGTTACAGAAAAATTTTAAAATACAAAATAAAATATGAACAAATAGATCTTGGGAAAAATAAATAAATAAAAATCTGCATATCAAATAACTCAGACGGGAGGGTGGTTACTGGATATCTTTGCCCATCTCTCTTTCCAACAGGACCAGTGACCACATCGCTATTCCTCTCCATACAAATATTATAATAATAATAAATAAATAAATAAAAACTGACATTGTTTTGATCTGAATCTGATGCTGCAGATCAATTCATATTAAATGATAAATGTTTTCCTGGAAATTGTTTAAAATAAAATGTTGCTATAGTAAAGTAAACAGATATAATTATCAATTAACCTAGGTTTTAAGTTTTAATTAATGCATCAGATACGGGATGAATTATTTGGGCAGGTATGAGATTTGACAGGCAACCATTAGCTGTGTTGTGACGGCCCACAAATAACCACTTGTCCAATCATTTATTGCTTAATCATTGCACGGCCATGGATGACTTTTTAACCATCAACTATCCTTTCATCCAATCATTTATGCTAGGACCCTATAACTAACTTCAAAAGAGAAACCACCCCCTTCCAAAAAAAATAAGATTCAATTAATAAAATTCATTTGGCATCGCCCTTTGGATGTAGTGACACGATTTTCACTATTTCATAATAGAGGTGCAAGGTTTGAGTTCCATCGACAGTGTGTGGGTGTATATCTACCGTATAATAATTTTTATCCACCAAAATAATGGTTTGGATTATTTTGAATCGTATTTAGTCATATATTTGATCTTTAAAAATATATTGTTGCAATGATATTAATGTATAGTCAAATGTAATAGATTCTCTAAAAAAAAAATTAAATAAAATTCATTTACCCTTTAGATAGTTTTTTTTTTTTTTTTTTTACCTTTTGCTTAACTAGCAAGATCTTTTGTTGATAAGGCCCTATTCTTATGACATATTAGATGTTTAACACCAATGTATTAGGCTATTTGTCTATCATATAATAAATTTAAAGAATTTTCTATTATATAATAACTGCCCTTGAAGATTTTTCTTTGATGATTATTGATACTAGTCACTGTGGCATACTCGATGTATATGCTTAAATTTTCTAATTGAATAAAATTTAAAATATTTATTTATGTTCAATAGTATCAATTTTCCTTAAATTTTTAAATATTTGTATTTGAATTTATTATGTAAAATAATACAATTAAAAAAGAAATTTGTAGAGAATAAAGTTGAGAAGAAAAAAAATTATAATTGGAGAAAAGAAATAAAAGAAAAAAATAAAAAAAGTCAAGTAAAATAAAATACATTATCATTGAAAACTACCTTGTAATTATATTTTAAAAATAGGATTAATTTTATCAACTGATTTAAAAACATACAAAATAACTATTTAAGGCTCTCATGTTTTATATATAGTATAGATACTAATGATGTACTCATTGAAGGAGCTAGTTGCTTTTTTAAAGGAAAAAAGAAAAAGAAAAGAACAGCAAAATCTTCAAAATACTCTCTTAAAAGAAACCCGCGTTCAAACAAAGACTTCAAGGCAAAAATTGGTAATTAAGTACTACTCATGACAGGCATTTTACCCACCCCAGAAAATATAGGGAAAAGAATTAAAAAAGTTTTTTCCAGTTCTTCATTCTTTCAAATGGACTGGTTTTCATCTGGAAATTTCCCAGCAAACATTCTGAGTCTTGCTTCCCTTGCCTGTACAACACAAACAGTGCGTCATCAAGAATTCAATAGCCTTTAACACTAAGATAAATTTCTCAACACGGCTGACTACAAATGAAATTTCAGGCAAAATACACCATCAGAAAACTAGAATGTTATAATAAAGTAGAATTAACATGTGATTCATATCATATTTTCATCATTTTGTCCTCACCCTATTCGAACAAGTCATTTGGATAAATGAATTTTTTCAAACAGGAATAAAGAGGAATAATGAGAATGTCCTTGAATGAAACATATAGAATAGAAGTCACATGATAGTTCACCCGGGGAAAAGTGATCCAACAACTCTCAATTGGGTCGCTGAAATCCTTTCAAGTTGTTTTTATGGGATAATGTGCCAAAATGAATAAATTTTAAGGGTAAAGTGTAATTTGCTCAATTTTAAACTCATCATCCCTAAAAGACGTACACTTCTAGCAAGAAACTACAGTAGCCAATACCTGTTTTTCCCAGTTTGTGAGAGCCGTTATGGCAGAAAGTGAAGCAGATTGCACTGCAGCTCCAGCAACCAATCCACTCCAAAGGCCCTCCCCTCTTAGATGCAAGACAAATCCCAATAGTAATGCCACTGGGACGCCAACCAAATAATATGCCCCAAGATTCACATAAGCCCCTATATGCTGCCATCCGCTTCCTCTAGCAACTCCTGATTAAAAATAAGTGTAAACTTTTAGGCGTTATGACAATGAATATATGAGTTCTAACTTTGACGGCATATCACCTGAAAGTACAGCTTGTAGGCTGTCCATGATGATGGAGAGGCAAAGAAAAGGAGTCATATCTTTGACATAATCGACAACTTCCTTTTCATCGCTAAATGCATATCCCAATATATTCCGAAACATGAAAAGAATTATGCTGGCTATCAGAAGCTCTGCAACTGAAAGAACCACAACTGCATAAAGAGAGACTCTGGCTGTCTCTGGCTTTCCTGCTCCAAGCTCATTTGAGACCAATGTGCTACAATGGCAATCATTATTCGTATTACGTTATGATTTTATAAATAGTTAATCACGGTAGAGCTCAATTGCATTTTGAGGGTGTTTATGTTGTTGCTACTTTGAAATGAAGTGATTTTGGCTTAGACAAGTTGAGAAGTTAGCAGTAAAAGTCGAGAGTGTTTGCTTGTATAGACCAAAAAATTTTGAGATGCTGATGCCTGGTGTGTGCTGGCAAAAGTAATGATTTTCCACGGTTCCAATGTTGCAATATGGTATTTTCATCCAACACTTTTAATGGAAAAGCTGAAGTAAAACCTCAAAGCACCTAATGAGGTGTTTATTCTAGAGTAATTTCTTTATTGCATATACATGTTAGTGGGAATGCAATTAACCTATGGTCAAGATTCAAGGACAGACCTTGCAGCAGCGCCAAAAGAGTACGGTATGTGATAGTGCAATGAAGTAATCATCAAGCTGCACATAAACAGAAAGTAGATATTTGTGAACAAACATACTCTCAAACCGTAAATCATTAAACAGAAGTACCAAAACAAGATACCATATGGAAAGAACCGAAGTCTCTAGTTGTGGATTTGGCAACAATCCCGCAAGCAATATTACCAGCTCAAAACACCACCACTCCAGACTGTAACAATTACCAACGTAAGAAACTTTGCAAGAAAAATTTGCTTCTAGTGAAAAAGTTCCAAGGCACAACTAAAAGATGTACCAGACCATCACAGCTGATGGGATAGCAAATTGAAAGAACTCTTTCACAGTGGCAAAAACATCTTTCGAGAATGGCGTGCGTGTTTTCTCACAGGTTGCAGAGTATTTCACATAAAGTAAAATCAAAATGACATTAAACCAATACGATATCCCTATGGAAAGTGCTGCCCCTGCACTTCCAAGATTTAACTTGAATATAAAAGCCCAACAAAGGGGTAACTGCAAGCATAGAGATGCTAATGAGCTCCAAAGCATTGGGATGATCAAACTCTGAGTTTGCAAATATCGCACCAAAGACTGAAGAATAGCGTAAGGAAACAATGTGGGGATGAGCCAAACTGCGAATTTCCCTGCTTCAGCTGAGATTAAAGGATCTTGACCTATAAATACGAGCAGCTTATCTGTGTAAATCCATAGAATAGAAACTGGTATGCATGCTATAAAGAGACATAAAGTAGCTCCATAAGTGAACACTCCGACTTGATGATATTGCTCGGCTCCATATGCCTGTCCGCATAGAGTCTCCAGAGCACTAGCCATCCCAAACTGTTTAGCCAAATTATCACTTCATTAGCATAGTAAACTAGCAACTTGTTGCCATGAATATTTAAATAATGATTAGCCTTTGCATTATAGTATAGCCCATTTATGTCATCAACTACTTCATAAAAGTACTCTTTATATAGTCAATGATAAAAGTACACTTCTTGAACAAGACTCAAAGGGGTGTTTGGGCTAGCTTATAAGCTCTTAAAAACATCTTGCAACACATCTTTGAACTTGTTTTTGGAACTTCAATATGCTCATTTAATTTTAAGCATTTTAGTTATACAATTGTCACTAATAACATCTCTTAAATTTCAAGATCATATTTTATCTAAAAACTTTAAAATGACTGATGTCAATAATCAAAAACTTGCATTTAGACTAAGATCTATGTCAATAAGATCGAAAAACATGTCATAACACGTATGAGCGTAACATATGTTTTGAACAAGCTCAGCCAAACACCTTTTAAACACTGATGATCAGAAAGAAACATAATCATCTGCTGAAAAATGACAACCAAATATCACCAACAAGAGAGTTCCATTCTCAATAACAACTTTTCACGATTAAAACCATTATATCCACACATAACTATCCAGAACCACTGCTAATATAAGGTAAATAACTCCATATCATAAATAATAAATCAAGAAAGAGTCCACAAAATAATCCATCAACTTCAAAAAATTAAAAGAGAGAATGGATTACCAAAACGCTGAATCCCGTAACATTGGAAAGGGAAGTTGCAATCGAAGCACTGGAAAGAGAAAGTTCACCCAAATGCCCCAACATAAACATAGGCGATACCCGCAAAAGATACTGTGATATCGTCACAACTATCATTGGCAACGCAATGAAATTGACTCTATTCAGCTCCCCGGCAATCGTCCTCCACCTCGCAGACCCCCATTTCCTCTCGCTATATGATTCCTTCAGCAAAGGCACTCCCGCCTCCATTTTTGGCTGGCCTAAGAACCAGAAAATAAGCCGGGGCTTTCTGGAGCTTATGTTTTCCTGGTTCAATGCAATAAGGTACGAAAGTTGGCGTCGCTTCTGACGGCTAATTAATTATTATATTGTGCTTAGCCTTTTTTTTTTTTTTGTCCATATTCTCTTTCTCAGATAACTTTAAAATATTAACATATTTTCATAAACTACTACTCATAATTATTAATCATCCTTCATATCAAATTATGTATATAATTATATAAATATATTAATAACGCTATAATTAATATTAAACAAACACTATGTTCACATATCAACATGTATAAATTATTTTTTAATTATTTTATGCATAAGGGTGGAATTATGATAAAATATATAAAATAATGATGCCTGAGCGGCTGACCCATTAGAGGTCTCTGGAATACATACGCAAGGTCTTCTGCTGTGAAGGTTCTTTTCTTCTTTATTTAATGGCTTTGGATCTTTCAACGGCGACAAAAGAAGAGATTGAGTAACGATGAGGCACACGTACTTCAAGGATGGAAAATGAGAGGAAATGAATGCGGGGTGGATGCTGGGTGGGACGACACGTGTCGTCCAACTTTTAAACCTTTTTTTTTTTTTAATTTCGTTTTCTCCCTTTTTTTTAATTGCAATTGTCCCTTCTTCTGGCCTCCCCCTCATCTCCCAATTCCTCTCTCTATCCGTCACTTTGGGCGGCCGTCAAATTTCAGATCTAAAGCTCAAATCACCCTTCCATCCTTCTATACCCTTTTTTTTTTTTAAATTTCAATTTTTTCTTTTTCCACATTTCTCGTCTAAAATCATTAAAATATATATTTAATCTTAATATATTTTCAATCTAAATATATATATTTAATCTATGTATATTTAATCAATACATATTTAATATTAATGTATTTAATTAATCTATGTACTTATATTTATAAAATCATGCATTAAGAAATATGTTATTTTTGACATAAATGGGTACTCAGATTGTAAAATAGTTATTAAATAAGTATAGATTAAATATATATTTAGATTGAAAATATATTAAGATTAAATATATATATATATATATTAATGATTTTAGTTGAGTTGAAAAAGGAGAAAGGTGGGTACTAAAAGGTGGAAAAAGAAAAAATTGAAATTTAGAAAAAAAAAAGGAAAAATAAAGTGTAAAAGGTTGGAATAGATGCTTCAGCACGGGGAAGCACCCAGCATCCACTTCACTGAAATGAAAATAATAGCTTTGGACCTATGAGGAAGCTTCAATAATATGCCGGGTGGCGTTTATGTAGCAGCTTATAAGTTATAACTTCTGCATGCTTGGCTATTCTTTCCTTTTGTTTTTCCATTTTAGGAAAAGAAAGCAACGTACTTAAATTTTTTATTGGACAAAATTAAAAAATATTAATTTTTATTAATACTAATTTCTTTAAATTATTAAAATATATTTGTAAATTTAATTTATAGAATACAACGATCGAATAGTAAATTTGAACAGAAAAAATATCGAAAGAAAAAATTATAATTCAAGAAAAAAATGAATAAGAAAAGGAAATATTAAAAAAGTCAATTAAAAACATATTTTGTTAGTATTTTTATAATTAATTTGCCATTATCTTTTAAAATACGCTAAAACTAATCATCTAAGAATTGATGCTTATATAAATATATATACATACATACATACATATATATGTTTATGTGTATAAATTCGAAATTTTGTTATCAAATTATCTACCTTTTTCTTTGGGTAGCATATGAATGCTAAAGGCCTGTTTAGCAGTGTTCTGAAAAGAACCTTTTCAACTTTTACTAATATTTATTTCATTTTCAACACTTTGTACAGTTATATTATTTTTTTTAATAATTGGACAATTATTGCAAAATAATTACAGACCGACTGAAATAGATATATTATTGATGTAGAATCAAATGGCAGTAATATCAGTTGTGTAATTAATTGGGTTTGATCCTAGCAGATCTATTTATTCGAGAATCTTTTTCTTTATTTTTATTAGTACTTTCACCCCAAATTATGGGATTATTAATTAATTGACCCCAGAAGTAAAAGCGTAAAGTTTGTATAATTTTATGTTGCATCCATACTATATATAACGTATAAGACTAAGTTAGTTTAGTGATGTGTTTTTATGTATTAGGTCTAAAATATCCGTTAATATTAATTTATTCGCACGACACTCATAACCCAATAAAAAGTCATATCCTACCAATCTTTCTCTTTAACTTATATTATGTGTATATATATATACATATTTATATTATATATGAAGTGTGAAACTCTTATATAGTTATTTTAGTAATGTTTTCATATGTGTTATATCTAAAATATTATTTAATAATAATTCACTTTAATAAGCACTCATAGCTCAATACAAAGTTATACCCCACTAATTTAACCGGCTATTGAATTTTTTTCTTCTTCTTCTTCTTCTTCTTCTTCT
>JACFYI010003072.1:1292285-1304468 GCA_014898755.1 Handroanthus guayacan | reverse complement strand
TTTTTTTTTTTTTTTTTTATGATTATTGATGCATTAATGATGTATTGATTTAAAGAATTAAACGCTTCTATAAAAAAAAGAAAATAAGAAAATCTTGAAAACACTCTCTTAAATTGAAATAACTGATTTGATAGATAAAAATATTAATTCACTCTATCATTCTTTTTTTAAAAATCAATTACATTTAATCCATATCCAATATACATAAATATCAATAATTCAATACAAATCAAAGATTTGAACACATTAACTAGAATAAGAAAAATCTTCTAGGACACCATGCCATAAAAAAAATCCTACAAGCTACCATTTAATAGAAAAAACCACACCATTTGCGAATCAAACTCATAACCTCTTGAAAATCAAGGACTTCTAAATTTATTATAGCTTACCACTTGGACAAAACCTTATCATCTCAGTGACTCTATTATGACCTATATAATATTGCGGCCTTTCATAATCAAATATTAATTAATTTAACTCTAAATTTCATTAAGCACTGTAACAAAATTTAAAATAATAATTGCAAAACATGCTTCTTTATTAATAGTGTGCATATATACACGTTTTGTAAAGGGGGATATCGATACCAAATAGAATGGGGAATCAATTAGTGTTTGTCTATTCATACATTTTATTTAGCATAAAGTATTTTATGGTTTTCATTTGTAGATGGGGTATCGATTCCAAATAAATAGAACGAGTTTGAATTTATTTAACCTTCAAAGAGAAGTGCATTACAATTGAAGAAATGGCAAGTCATGCAATGACGAGCATTTTTACCTACCCCAGAAAATATGGGGAAAAATAATTAAACTTGTTCTTTCAGGTTCTCCATTCTTTCAAATGGACCTGTTTTCATCTGGCAATTTCCCAGCAAATATTCTGAGTCTTGTTTCCCTTGCCTGTACAACACAAATACTGCATCATCAAGAATTCGGAAGGCGAAACACACAGTCGGAAAACTAGAATGTAATGATTAAGTGGATTTTAATGCAAAATCTAGCATTGCAGAAATAACATGTGATTCATGTGCATTGTCATTGATATTTTCATCATTTTTTACTCACCCCGTTTGAACAACTCGTTTGGATAAATCACTTTGTTTTTTTTTTTTTTTTGAGCAGAAACAAAGAGAAATAACGAGAATATCCTTAAATAAGATACATATAAGTGACATGCTATTTCGTCACCTGCACGTTCACATCAAAATTCACTTGGGAAAAAGCGATCTATGCTTTTAAGTTGTTTTTTAAGAGGCATTGTGTCGAATTGAACAAATTTTAAGGGGTAAAGAGTAATTTGCACAATTTTCAAACTCATCATCCTTATAGATGTAAATTTCTAGCAAGAAACTACAGTAGCAAATACCTGTTTTTCCCAGTTTGTGAGAGCTGTTATTACAGAAAGTGAAACAGATTGCACTGTAGCTCCAGCAAGCAGTCCACCCCAAAGCCCCTCCGCTTGCAGATGCAAAACAAATCCTAATAGTAATGCCACCGGGAGGCCGACCAAGTAATATGCCCCGAGATTCACATAAGCCCCAATATGCTGCCATCCGCTCCCTCTTGCAACGCCTGATGAATATTAATTGTATATTTTTAGGGGTTACGACGACGAATATAACTTCTAAGTTTGTCGGTATATCACCTGAAAGTACAGATTCTGAGCTGTCCATGATGATGGAGAGGCAAAGGAAAGGAGTCATTTCTTTGACATAATGGAAAACTTCCTTCTCATTGCTAAAGGCATATCCCAGTATACTTCGACAAATGAAAATAGTAATGCTGGCTATTAGAAGCTCTGCAACTGAAAGAATGACAACTGCATAGAGAGTGAGTCTGGCCGCCTCTGGTTTTCCTGCTCCAAGCTCATTTGACACCAGGGTACTATAAAGGCAATAAAGATTCGAGTTTTAGAGAGCATCTATTAGGAATGAAGCAATTTTTGTTTATGGTTGATGTGTTGGTAGTAAAAGTTGAGAATGTTTGATAGTACGGACCAAAAAATTATGAGAGCTGATATCTAGAATGTGGTTATAAGTGTAAATGACTTTCCATGGTGTTAATGTTGTAATAAGGTATTCTCGTGTAACCTTTTTGGCGGAAAAGCTGAAGTAAAACATAAAAGCACCTCATGAGTTGTCTATTATAGTGTAATTTTAGCTTAAATTCTGACCCATACACCATCCAAAGCAGTACTTTTCAATGGTTAAAGCTCAAAAGCAGGTCATAAAGGTATTGTCAAGCACCATCTTTATCAAGAATACATGTTAGTTCGAACGTGATTAACTAGTGATTAAGATTCAAAAACAGACCTTGCAGCAGCGCCAAAAGAGTACGGTATATGATAGTGCAATGAAGTAATTGTCAAGCTGCACGAAAACAAAAAGAAGATATTCATTAACAAACACAATTTCAAACCATAAATCGTTGAATAGAAGTACTGAAACAAGATACCATATGGAAAGAACCGAAGTCTCTAGTTGTGGATTTGGCAACACTCCCGAAAGCAATATTACAACCTCATAACACCACCACTCCAGACTGTAACAGTTACCAATGTAAGAAACTTAAAACTGCAAAAAACTTTTCTGCTAATGAGAAGTTTCAAAGGCAAAAGTAAAAGATTTACCAGATCATCACAACTGATGGGATAGCAAATTGAAAGAACTCTTTCATAGTAACGAAAACATCTTTTGAGAATGGCGTGCGTGTTTTCTCACAGGTGGCAGAATATTTCACATAAAGCAAAATCAAAATGACATTAAACCAATACGATATCCCTACGGACAGTGCTGCCCCTGCACTTCCAAGATTTAACTTGAATATAAAAGCCCAACAAAGAGGTAATTGGAAACATATAGATGCTAATGAGCTCCAAAGCATTGGTAAGATCAAACTTTGACTTTGCAGATATCGAACCAAAGACTGAAGAATGGCATAAGGAAACAACGTGGGAATGAGACAAACCACAAATTTCCCCGCTTCAACGGAGATTAAAGGATCTTGGCCTATGATGAATATCAGTAGCTTATCTGTGTAGATCCATAGAATAGAAACTGGTATGCATACTATAAAGAGACATAAAATAGCTCCATAAGTGAATGTTCCAACTCGACGATATTGCTCGGCTCCATATGCCTGTCCGCAAAGAGTTTCCAGAGCACTAGCCATCCCAAACTGCTTAGCCAAATTATCAATTCATTAGAATAGTAAACTATAACTTGTTGCCACGAATATTCGAAGAATGATGAGCTTTTGCGTTATAATGTAGCCCATTTATATCATCAACTACTTTGTAAAAGTAGCTTTTATGTATTCAATTCCATGATAAAACAACAAATCTTGAACAAGAGTTAAAAGTTGTTAGGGTAAGCTTATAAGCTTTTGAAAACATCTTATAACATATCTCATATTTTTAAAAGAAACAACTCAGAAGCTTTAAAATGAATTGTTAGGTCTTATAAGCTCTTTCATCCTGACTTATGTTTTAAATGCCATTTTATTTTAATCATTTTAGTTATAAAATCATCGTAATAATACTTCGTAAGCTCCAAGAACTTATTTTATTTTAAAACTTTAAAATGACTTATTAAAAAAAAAAACTTAGTTTTAGACCAAGATCTATATGCTATAAGATCCCCAAACATGTCGTAAAAAACGATGTCATAAAACGCACGAGCTTAGGACATGTCCTAAACAAACTCAGCCAAACATCTTTCAAACATTCATGATAAGAAAGAAATATAATCATCTGCTGAAAAATGACAATCAAATATCAACAATAAGAAAGTTCCACCTTTTCATGATTAAAACCATTATATCCACACCATATCTGGAATCATTGCTGATATAACTCCATACGTAAAGAACCCCCCACCCCCCACCCCCCACCCCACCCCACAACAAAACACGAAAAAAGGGGAAAAAGCCCTGCACATCAACTTCACAGAGAGAGAGAGAGAGAGGGGATTACCAAGACGCTGAATCCCGTAACATTGGAAAGAGAAGTTGCGATGGAAGCACTGGAAAGAGAAAGTTCACCCAAATGCCCCAACATAAACATAGGCGATACTCGCAAAAGATACTGTGATATCGTCACGACTATCATCGGCAACGCAATGAAACTGACTCTTTTCAGCTCCCCGGTCATCGTCCCCCATCTCATGAAACCCCATTTCTTCTCCCTGTTTGATTCCTTCAGTAAAGGCACTCCAGCCTTCTCCATCTTTGGGCGGCCTAAGAATCAGAAAATAAGCTGGGGCTTTTTGAAGCTTATTTTCCAGGTTCAATGCAGTAAGGCACGAAAGTTGGCTGTCGCTTCAGATGGCTAATTATATATATACACGGATATATACTATTGATAACGGAGCTGCTTAGCTGTATCTTTTCATATTTTCATCCTAAATCTTGAATATTAACATATTTTAATAATCATTTATGATACATTAACATCTTTTGTATTATATTATATGTATAATTGTAGAAATATATTTATTGTATTCTAATTATGCACACGCGTAATGTTCTATATTATACAATATATAAAATACGAGTTCTAGGTTAATATTTTTAACAGTCATTAAGTGAAGGAACAAAAATAATCTTATTATAAAAAATAATTACAAAGTAATTATAAAAAATAGTGATAAAATATTTTTTATTTTTCAATTTTTTTCTATTTTTTCTTTCAATTACAATTTTCATTTTTTCTAATTTTATAATTTTATTCTTTCTAAATTTATATTCCAAACACATTATCCTGCATAATAAACTCAAGTAAAAATATTTATAATTAGAAAAAAATTATTGTTATTAAAATACATAACAATAAATTTTTTAATTTTATAAAAAGAAAATATAGGCATTCGCATCAAGGAAATATAAATATAGCTTTTAAGTGCTGAGCTTCTTTTTCTTTTTTCCATTTTTTTTTTGCCTTATTTTGTTTTTCCTTGTTAGAAAAGCAAAGCAATAATGTTGATGTCGCTTGAATAGCCTTTATGTCATCGCTTTATTTAAAACAGAAAAATTATCCTTCATATGACTGGGAATAAAAGATTGATTATTATCTTATTAATAACAGTGAAACATTTAATGTGTACATAAATTTTTTACTATATAAAATTAAAGATATCTATTTGTTTAGATATTACTAAATTTTTCTAAATATAAAATATTTTTTTTGAATTATTTTATAGAATAACATGATTGAATAATAAATTTGGAGAACAAAATTGAAAAGAAAAAAAATATTATAATGAAAGAAATAAATAAATATAAAAAAAAGTAAGTGGAAGGATTATTATATCATTATCAGTTAAAATTAATTTAATATTATTTTTTAAAGGGTTTAAGTTTATCGATTTATTGAAAAACATATCAAAAATAATTATTTTGATGATTCGATGCTTTATATATAGTACTATACATAAAATCGAACATTTGTTATCAAAATTATATCCATTTTCGTAGCATATGAATTTGAGGGCTTGTTAAGCAGTGGTTGTAAGGAGAACTTTTTCAACTTTTACTATATAAAATCTGAACTATATTTGTTTTACCCTCTTTTTATTAAAGGTATTATTTATTAAAGTTATTTTATTACTGCACAATTATTTCAATATAATTATAGAATGATTAGTATATATTAATTATGTGATTGCTGTACAACCAATCTCAGTAACACTATTTATTGGGGGCAACCAAAGGTCATATAGTAAGAAAGTCTTTATCTTTCGTTTCATTTTTTAATTTCATCCCGAATTATGGGATTAAATTTACCCCAGAATTTAAATGTGGGTCTAAAAGTGTAATTTTCGTTTAATTTTATCATGCTTTTGGGGAGAGCGAGGGAGAAGGGCGAAAAAAAACATTTAGGTCTGAGAGATGATCGTCATTATTTTAATTAAGATAGTAAGTGGACAAAATAAATATGTTCTTTTTAGACAGAATCGATTACATTCGAACATGCATCAATATCATTAAATGAATTATTACATTCAAACATGCATTAATATGATCACATGGATACATTTTAAATATCAAATATGTAAACTAAACATAATTCAAATACTTAAACTATTATTCGATAGACAAATACTATTATACAGTGGACAAATACGTTATATGCTATTGGTGAGACTCGAACCTGCACCTATCTTGTAAAAAGAGAAAGATGGTGCCATTTCATCTAAAAGATGGTGGCAACAAAATAAATATGTTTAAATATATTTTTTAAATATTTAATAAAGGGAAACAAGAGCACTAAATTCAAGTAACTCAATTTTCTTTCTTTTATTTATTTATTTTTCACTTTTCTCTTTTGAGTTCACTGGCCAACCAGAATATATATATATATATATTTAAGTAGAAATAATTATATTTAATCATTGCATTAATATCATTATAGAAATAACAATATTGATTGCTCCATAATTGAGAAGAGCATTTGATTTTGTTTAGCAAATTTTAATATAATATTTAAAATAATCAAGGAATATGTATTTATATATATATATATATACACACACACACACATGTCTATAGTTAAATTTTCATTTTTACGGAATTAGTTTTTAATTTTATATACTTATTTATTTAATGATGCCATATTAAACTTATATAATATTATATATATGTTGCCTCTTTTAATTTAACTTACTTTTATTTAATTTAGTAATACTGATTATATTGCATGACTATACAAATATTATTTTATAAACTCCATATCTTTTTTTTTTAAATACTTTACCAGCTTATATTTAAAATCATATTTAGCATCTTATAATATATAGGAATCTATGGAATGTTTTAAATAAATATAATCAAGCACTCTTTAATAAAACACCTCTCAGTCATACTCGAATAATTACAAGGAGTTATAATATCTTCCATGTGATTAGTCAAGGAACCGAGAATTAATACAACTTTTATCACCCTACTAATATTTAAATCCCTAGAACGGCAACTAATTGCTTGGTATAAAGTAGCAATATTAATTGCTACATAATGGAGTAGCCGAAATGTTTGATTTTTTTAAAAATATTTACAACATAATATTTAAAATATAAAAAAATAAATAATAATTCTATTTTTGTGAAAATGGTTCTTACTATAAATGTATTTTCATAGAAAATGTCAATAACTTCACATTAAATTAAATTTTTGTGGTATTACTCTCTCTTGATACAATAACAAAAAAATATACATTCATATTAATATAATTAGTAATTTTATACTCAGTCCTCATGTACATTTAAAATATTATTTGAAATTGATAATAGAGGAACGATTATAGTTGAAAACAGTAGAAAAAGGTTCCAATAGAAGAATCAAATTAAAATTGTAAAAATTAATGTCCAAATAACCATCTTATATATATATATATAAAGGGCCTTTTTGTATGGGTAACTATAATTTAATCCGTCTCAATTAATGATATTTTTTAAGACAAAAATGAATATATTCAATCATTAAATCAATATAATTATATAAATATATTTCAAAGACTAAATACATAACCTAAAACACTAGATAAATTGTACAAACTATCGTGTGCTGTACAAATACTATTATACGGTAGATGAAAACCAACAAAGTAGCCGGTGAGATTCATATCTGCACCTCCCCTATGAAAAGTAGGAGGCGGTGCCACTTCATCCAGAGGATAGACGGCGATGGTATAGGTGTTAAACATTTACATATGGTTAGTGTACGGACTGTACACCAATAGAGAGAAAGCTGCCTTAGAAGCAGGATTTACAAGTTCCGTCACTGTAGAAACTCAAAAATTGTCTCTTTCTTTTATCAGTTGCTTTAACATTGTTCAACTAGTTTTTCATGCTCAAAAATTCTCTCATTATCAGCTGGAAATTCTCCTGAAAAAATCCTTCTTCGTGCTTCTATTGCCTGTAAAATCCACGTACTTTAATCAAGTCGTCGGTTAGAGAAAGAAGGTGTTCGGGCGCTAAAGATTTTGTAAATCCTGCATGTTATGTATAAGATCCTTTTTAAGTTTATAAAATATTAGATCTTATTTTGAAGATAAACTTTTAAAATGTTGGGTTAAAAAAAGATTCCCTAACTTATAATGTTATTATTGATAATTTTGTAGTTAATATGGTTAGAATTGAAAAAGTCTGTTTGTTGACATCTTCAAAGTAAGTTATGAATTCCTTACCTTTAAAAATAAATAAATAAATGGAAATGTATCTTATAATATGTTTTGATGAGCTTATAAGCTTACCCAAACATCCTCTAGCACTTAGAAACTCTAACCATGACCACAAAAGTTTGTTCTTTATTTAGAGCTGCAAAATCTCGTGACATTAATCAAAAAATTTATCAACAAAAAAAATTCCGATACCTATTTTTCCCAGTTTGTGAAACCGATTACAATGGAAGGTGCGATGCATTGTAATGTTGCTCCTACTAGCAATCCAATCCAAAGACCTCGCCTTTTTAGGTGCAAAACAAATGCAAATAGCAAAGCCACGAGGAGATAAAATACTATTTTGGAATAGAGCATCTCGTCCCTACTATATAGATATCGTGTGATTTTAGAGATTATTATTAAAAAAATAACAAAAAAGAAAGAAAAGAAAAGGAAAAATGGAAAAAAATTGTTTGACTCTGGCGGGATCTAGATCTGATTCGGGTCAGGGGATTTCAACATTGTTGGGCAAGTTTAGAGGAAACCTCGAGCTCAAATTAATTTAGAACCAAAAGAATACAATTTTTAGAGTAAATAATAATACTTCGACGGATATAAACCTCTCTCCGTCATTTAAATATTTTTTTCACGATAATACTCCTCAAAGAACATAATACCTCGACTCCATTGAACATCTATGTTAGATCAGGTATTAGAAACATCATAAATAATTGTGGAGTTCAATGTGCTTTTTAAATTTAATTAATTGAATTATGTGAGATGCATCATGAGTATACATATTTAATTGATTGTAGTTCACTTGAATGGGCTAGTTAGTTGAGTTTGGTAAAGGTTGAAATTGAAGTCCTACGCATATGTGGCATACCTAAAATTTAGTAATTTGAATATGAACTTTAATTTCAACAAAAACAGCCTATTGCCATATGAACTTAACCAAGAATAATCTAATGTTTGAAACAATTATTTTATTATAATAAATTCTCAAGTTGGAAAAATAAATGTAAACACATTTCATTTTATGCTCCGCTAGCTGTTTATCGATAAATGCTCAATTGGTGTGATAAAAACTAGTTATTTTAATTATATGATATTTGTTAACTAATTTTTTGGTATTTAACTTTGTAGCTTTATTTCCACCCTATCTTCATTTGGTAATATTTGTAACCATTTTCATATCTTATTTATTAAAAAATTTTATAGTTTAGAATCTTAAATAATTTCAAATCATTGATAATGAACTTATATTTTTGTTATTTGATCGTTTGTTGTAAATTTATCAATTTTATCTTCTTAGATGTCCCGCCGTAAAACTCAACCACTATTCGTATTTTAAAAATAATACCATAAAATCAATATTATGTTGAATACAGATTCCAACTCCACAACAAAAACAGCATTCATTATAAACTCTTCATCATCAAATTTCCTTGTCCTAACAAAATATGTAAGTTTTGTCTTAGAGTCGGACAATGGCCTTACAGTAGTAAGTAACGAACCCATTATAAGATTAATGCTTCCAAGTTCCAATGTGACAATTCTCATGTTGTGGAAATTATCTCGTCACATAAATGTGAAGTATCTCAAGTCAACTCAGCTTGAACAAGTTATTTTATCTTCAAATATTCTTTTTCTGGCTTCCGTCGCCTGCAATATGAATCCAAATACATCAATTAACTCCATGACTAGATTACTGTCTACTTAATAGCATTGCACATGCAGATAAAATATTAATATCTCCGTGAATAATTTAACGATTCATAATTCAATTTGATACACACACACATATTATACCAACTATCTATTAATATTAGGTTTGCATCCAAGATTAATTCATTCTAAATTAACGAATTCAGAATAAAACTTCTCACTTTGATCATTAAGAGTAGGGAATTTTTTCCCTGTCTTTGTTTTCGTCTTAACTTTACTTATTTTCACTCACTTGGACTATCAATGTCTTGAGCATAAATTTTGGATAATCTTTTTTACTTCATAGATTGTAATTATCTAAGTAACTAGCAGGTCAATATTCTCCAATGTCCTATAACATACAATCATCAATTCTCTAGAGAGTTTTAGCAAACACATTAATAATTGTTCCATTTTTTTTCCTAAAGTCATGCCTGGTTTCCCAACTATTCCTACATATGAGACTTGAACTGACAACTTATCTATTCACAAGCATGAAAGCTTATCACCAAACGGTATTTCCGGTCTATGTATTAATGATCATACTTGATTATTTACCTAGTCTTTGTGTTGTTACCTTGGACTATGGCACTTGTACATTTGGACTCAGAAAAATGTTCATTATTCCTTAAAATAGCAATAATTAATAATGCAGAACGAGACATGCAAAGTTAACCTGTTTGTCCCAATTTGTGAAACTTGTTATGATGAGAAGCAAAATAGCTTTCAGAGTAGATCCAGCCACTAATCCGCTCCACAGCCCCTTCCCTCTTAACTGCAGAACAAAACCAGCTACCAAAGCCACTGGAATCCCAACAAGATAATAAGCCCCAAGATTCACATACACCGCCATTTGCTGCCACCCGCTGCCTCTCGCTATTCCTTCAAAGTTTTCAAACGTAATATTAGAATTTTAGTAATGTTAATCTTGTAATTAAGACGGATAATTTTTTTTTTTGATGAATAATTAAGATGGGTAAGATTAAAATAGCATATTAAGATCTTAAAAGTAAGTGGAGCGATGGAAGTTACCTGAAAGCACTGCTTCAAAACCATCCATGAGGACACAAAGCGAAAGAAGAGGAGATATTTGGTCGACATAATCAACGACTTCCTTCTCATAACTAAACGCATATCCCATTACACGACGAGCACCAAAGATCACGGCGCTTGCTGTGATACACTCTGCGACTGATAGAACCAACACGGCCAAGAAAGCAACTCGAGCTGCTTTTGGCTTTCCGGCTCCTAGCTCATTCGATATACGAGTGCTACAAAGTAGATGGTAGTTTTAGTGTAATTACAAACACATAATATCATTACTCTATGTCAGCAAAAAATTGAAGACCAAACCTTGCAGCAGCCCCACAAGCATCTGGGATGTGATAGTGCAATGAAATAGTTGAAAAACTGCTCACAAAAGACAAACGTTACGAATGTGATTTGAAGTTCTTACAACATGGGATCATTTGACAAGAAAGTAAATAGCTAATTACCAGATGGACAAAACAGATGTTTCTAGCTGTGGATTTGAAAGCAGACCAGAGAGCAATATCACGAACTCGTATGCCCACCATGACAAACTACGACAATTGCCATTTTTGAAATTGTTTAACAGACATCATAAAATATAAAATAATGGGAAAAAAAACCATTTTTCCATCTGAACTATAGAATTTTTGCACTTTGTTGGCTAAACTTATATTTATTTATTTATTTTTGGCACATTGCCATCCAGACTTTATTTCTCTAATCATTTAGCAATATTTGAGCATTTCCATTGAAATACTGAGTCGAGATTCCATCTCGCAACCAGCACACTTCTTTTAGTGGTATTTTCTCCAATTTCTATATTAGAACACTCAAAACTTCGAATTAGAGTTTATCTTGTTCTTAAAATTGTGTTTTATCTTGGCCACACCATACGTCACACGAACGGAATCCCTGCAGAATATTATATTCCATTGGAAATGCTCAAATATGGCTAGTGCTAAAAATAAAAATCAGGAAGGAAGAGTATCAGAAAGAAAAGTTTAGGTTGCCAAGACACATCGTGTATAATTTAAATAGAAAAGTACTTTTTTCTCCCCTTGCATAGCTGCATAAAAATAACCGAAACTGCAAATTTGCAATGAGATTAGTTACCATATCATGAGGGCAGCTGGGATAGCCAAACGAAAGAACTTGCCCATAGTTTCAAAAACTTCCCTCGAGAAGGAACCATAAGTCTTCTTACAAGCCGAAGAATACATCACGTAAAGCCCGAGCAAGATCACATTCAACCAATACGATATACTAATTGAAAGTGCTGCTCCAGAA
>JACFYI010003072.1:1234949-1254310 GCA_014898755.1 Handroanthus guayacan | reverse complement strand
GAAAGTAAATGATTTGGCAGTAAAATGTGAGATGAGAGTTGCAAAACTAAGAAGATAAATGGCTGATACTGCAAAACGAAGTCAATGGCAAAGCCTTGTTCTTCGGGTGATCATTTATGTGCATAGGGCTCCACACGGCTTTGGATGGAACCTGATTGATTGATGACAGCTCACCATCCACTTATATGTAAATATATAATATAAAAAGTATGCATTTGGTGGGATTGACTTTCACTTGTCCTGTTTTCCCGGCGCTTCCTTAGTCCCTACGTGCAAAAAAAAAAAAAAAAAAGAGGGGAACAAATTGATATATTTTGTTTTATCAAATGAATTATGCGTGGGGTGCAAGTGGCCTTCTTTTTCCATGATATACCCATAGAATTGAATACTGATTGAGGGGCCCTCGAGATCCCTCGCTATTTGTAAGATACAAGGTTAATTGCAAGTATATTTTTTTTGAAATTGTAAAATTATCAACTTTATCTCTTGTATTTCAAAAATTATCAATACCTCGCTTGTGGCGGATTTATATTACCCCAAGTGGGGTTGACGCCACTTGGACCCGTAAAAAATTTATGTTGTATATATAAGTTATAGAGAGATTTTTATGGTAAAATTTTTCAACGCCACTTAGATGGGTGATTCTAGCTTATTTGGCTAGAGTTCTGATATTCCGGTTTTATGGTCCCAGGTCCCAATCCTCAGCCTTTATACAGTTTCCTTACATAATTACATTTTATTTTCTTCTTCTTTAATCTCTTTCTTTTCTCTTATGTTTATCTTTTTTCCTTTTTTTTCTCTCCAGTATATTCTTCTAAGCCCAAATAGAGCTTTTTTTTTAAGTTTTTATTTCTTAATTTTATATGTATTGTTAGGATTTCCAATCGATTAAAAATTATGGGTGTTTTCTTATAAGCGTGTTTTGATTGTTACCTAAATATTAATTTTTATGTAATTGATGATTGTCGCATTTAAAAAAGTTAGGGCTAATATATGATTCAAAATTATGAGTAATTATGAATTATAAAGTAAATACTAAATAAATTGTATTAAAATTTACTTTTTTACTAGTGATCATATATCTATAGATAAATTTTTTACTAGAGTTCCCAAGTTTAAAAGTTTTAGACTAATTGGCAAAATCAAATAAATGATTGCTTTCTTGAATAATTGTTGATAATTATAAAATAAGAGATGTATTTATAAGTATTTTAAATGATGATATTTTGGCAACATTTCAAAATATAAAATTTCATTGGATACAACCGGATTAATGTAATTAAATTTTATTTTTATTAAATATTAATATATTTATAATTTATTTTTTCTTAATATTTTGACACCATTTAGTAAAAATCCTATATACGTCGCTGCCTCACCTCCAAAAACTGTTTCGCTAGAAAACCCTAGTGGACTAACATTTTGCTCTCAACTTAATTTGTTTTTAAAAAGTAATTAAATTATTCATTGTTAAATGAGCATTTTGACCCTGACATCTTTCTAACATTTATATTGAAGAAGGGGTGTATTTGCAATATATTTATAATTGGAATGGTGTCTTTATAAACAAATGGAATATAAGGGTGATAAATATTATATTACATGACATGAATTGTAGGGGAGATAATTCAATTCATCAAAAAAAAATAAAAATGTAGGGGAGATAATTTTTATGTTATAATAATTATTAATACACAATACTCATTATAGGTAAAAGCTTGCTTAAGTTGCTTATTAAGGAATATTATATTAAATGAAAATAATATTATATTGTTAGCAACACTAGGTTAAATATGATAATTTACAAGCGAAATAAGTTGGTATGGTATATAAATCCTTGGTATAATTCGATCTATTCACCAATATTATTTGAGTAAATATTTCATATAAAACATATAATAACGGTCGTTAAGTTTTCCCATATAAAATGCTGCCCAAAAATCTTATGAAATGACAATATTTTTAATTCCAGTGACTATGCAACAATTACAATGTTTAATTTCGTCTTCATCCCTCTAACTATAGGTACATTACAATTATATTCCTTCCAAGTTAGAAATCTTACAGAGGGTTTAGAGGCAAATTATGAAGTTCACTTAATACCTTTGTTAGTCGTCGGCATTTTTCATCCAAAATCCTAACGGAAGGGGTAGTTTAGTAAATGTTACATTTTCAAAGGGGGGTATTGATAATTATTTAAACAAGAGGGAATGAGTTGGTAATTTTATTATTTTGAATAGGGTATAGATTAAATTAACCCTACTATATATTATATTCTAAATCTTCTATTTAAATTTGTATTTCATTTTTTAGTAAATTGCATAAATAATTGACAAGCGTATGACGTCCACAATTCTATATATTTTTATAAGCAAACGTTTATACACTTGATATGTATTCATAACAATGAATAAGATATTATCATTTAGAAATAAAGGACTCGTGCCCGTATATATAAAATATGAGACATTTATTAATAGTGGTGTGTTTTAATGCAGTGTTACAAAACTATATCCCAATAAAATATTCAACTTCAAGTTTATATATATATAAGTAACTACCATAACTTATGATCCATTAATATAACTTTATATTTTTATTTATTCAAAAGAATCAAATTAATACTTTCAAATTATTAAAGAAATAAAATATTATAAAAATCAGATAAAAATTTTATTTTATATTTTTATACTATAAAATTTTAAGCACACACATTGCCTGTGCTGAAATTACGAGTGTACATGATTGATAAAAGCATCATGTAAATAAGGCAGTCAACTTGATGCAATTGAGCCATAATATGTGTGCAAGATAATCACATTTTATATTTAATTATATATTTTATTTGAATTAATTACGTTTTATATTTAATTATTCAACTTTTATTTGAACCCCGCTGCTAAGATCAAAATAAACATTCTAAAAACAAATATTTAGATGCGTGAATTAATACTCTAATATGAGAATTCTATCAATATATTGGAGTCAATTTTTATCAAAACAAATATTTAGATGCGTGGAAGTAATGTCTTAGTTTAATAAATCTGACTTGCTGAACTCTGCATAAAGGATTATTCATTAATTTCCTTTCTATTCATTAATATTTTTTTTTTTTAAAATATACCTTAAGGGGTTATGACTCAATATGTTATAACCTATTAGAAACATCCACGTGTCGAGCACAAGGTTGTGTATTCACTAAGCTTTGAACCAAAACCCTCTTTCCCTTCCTCCTCGTACTGCGACGGCAGAGGCAGCCGGTCGTCCTTTCAGGTCTCTCTCTCTCTCTCTCTCTCTCTCTCTCTCTGTATATATATGTATAGGTATGTGTATATGCGTATGTATCTACGGGTATGTGTATATGTGTGTGGATGCATGTATTGGGTCCTTTTGTGGATTAATAGAGCTTGGATGTAATAAGACGCATTCGAAGACAAGCTTTGTATTTTTTTCCCCATGTTCTTTCTTTTTTTTTTTCAATTTTATTTTTTATTTTTTATTTTTATTTTTATTTTTTTGGGGAAATTTTGGGCACTTGAATTGAAAATTAGTGTGTGTTAATTAACTTTACGTGAGGTCGTGTGTGTGTAATTTAGTTTTTGTGCTCTTAGTTGTTAGCAGTCAATCTGTAATTTATTTTCCTATTTGCATAAATAATTACCATTGCAATTATTTAGGTTTTGTGTGAATTATTGCCTCCTTAAAAGAAGACAACAAAAATGAATTAAAATTTCTAATTAAAGAGTGACGGTCAGTATGCATTGCAAGTAGCCAGTGATACTTAACTCATAACTGAGCTTGAGATTAAGACATTGTGATCCTGAAAAGAATTCGCGCATGTAACAAATAGTGGCTTGATATAGTTAATCTTAAGGAAAAGAGATAAGATTAGCTTAAAGAAGCTCGTAGGATCTTAGAATAGCTCGTCTCAAAGCATATATGAGAAAGAGCAGGACTAAATTGCTTAAACTCCTATGAAATGACTTAATCTTAAGCAAAGGGATATGATAATAAGATAAAATCTACTTGTTCAGTGATCACTCAATTTGTTTGTAAAGCGAGCTTGCTTATTTTGATTTCTTTAATTTTGCAGACAAGAATCGAGAGGTGAAAAAATGATAAAAAGACGATTTTACAGACTTGAACATGGTAATAGGGATGCCCCCACTGAGTCTTCTTCATCTTCTTCTGACCCGGAAGTAGAGGCCGAGGCCACAGATGAAACGGAAGTTGAAGAAGAAGAAGACGAAGTAGAAGAAGAAGAAGACGAAGTAGAAGAAGAAGAAGATGATGATGAAGAAGAAAATGTTGTTGCAGAGCCGAGAGAGAAAGGAGATGTTTCCTCTTCTTCTGGTGTGTGTAACTTTAGTAGCCGTGTGATATTTCGCCACTATCCTCAAACTCGTCGATGCATTGCATATTTGTGCATTTCTGTTCGGTGATCTTTGCTTTCATCATAGCATGTTCGACATTAGATTATTGTTCTTGATGATTGCCAATAGTTGAATGGTTTAATTGCAATGTCCTACACCTTAATTTGGAGACCATATCCTGTGAATTTATATTTTGATTCCTTTATCAACACTTTCAGGTTATGAGAGCGAGGATAGTTCAGCAAATGAAGTTAACCTCGACTCCTCAGGTTCAGCTCCATTCTTGTTTCCTTCTGTTCTTACAATTTTTTGGCTCAATGCTCATGAGAAGATTAAATGTGCGAAGGGCCTAACATAGAGTACATTTGCATAATAAACCATTAGTAGATCCTTAGTATTTATGATGAGGATAATTTGATGATATGTATAACATTTCCCAAAATTTCTCCCCTTAAAGTTTTACGTCCTTGCCATGTGAGTCTGTGTACTCTACCTCAAGACTTTTGTAAGGAAAAATCCCAGACAAATGTCTCTCATTATAGACAATTTTCACATTCACCTCATTCTATGATGTTCTTTCATTCTTTTGGTGCTAATAGAGTGGGTCTTTGCAGGTTTACCCATGAGTGACGATGACTTGGCAGCACAAAATGGCGGGCAAGACATCATTGGAAGTCTTTCTAATGCTGAAGGCAATAACGTACTCACAGGGACTCAGCATAGTGGGCTCGACTTTGATACGACGGATTGTGTTCTAAAATGTAAATCCGTTTTCAAGTGCAGGCTGTGCCCTAGGATTGTCTGTTTGTCAGAAGAGACTATAAAGGCTCATCTCAACTCCAAGGCAAGTATATTCTTTTAGGATTTAATGCTTATTCAGAGGCTTTCTTGTTGAATGTCTTCTTTTCATATTTCTTCTTGTATTTGTGCTTTTAACTCTACTTAAAATGTTCTATCTTGTTTTCAAAAAATGTCAAAATTTCTCTTGCTCGCCCAAAAAAAAAAAAAAAAGGAAAAAAGGAAAAAAATCATATTGCCTCTTTTGGATTCTTTGAATTAGAAGAACAAAGTACTTGATTTTTAAGAATATATCTAAAACCATTTATCACAATTTCATCCTTAAAAAATATGATTGTTTTTTTAACAAGAGTTGTACTTGTGAGAGAATGCGTCAATGTGTCTGTGCTAATGTTCACGGCCATAGAGTTCTTCTACCAATATTGACAAATCGTGTGCCAAAACATTTTGTGATCATCCTATGAATAACTTTTCGGACATGAAACCTGTTGGTAGACTCTTTTAGTATAGTAGCCACAAGTTTTATAGTTTATGCTCTTCTTCGATCCATGGCCGCTCTACGGATGGCCCTAGTGTTGATAACTTTGTTTTATCTCATTAATAGAGACACGCTCGTTCTGAGAAATTACGTAAAGAAGGAAGGCTTAAGCTAATGCTTAATGATGATGGACAACTTGAGGGCGAAACAAGTCTTGAGAATCATGCTACAACTACTGTTTCTGGGCAGGTATGATGATCCCATATTGTTCCACAGGGAAAAAAGGGTTGATAAGTTTTATGTTATAACCATTTTTGTCCAACTTATTATATGTAAATGTAATAATCGGACAGATGTCAGCCAAACCGAAGAAAAAGGGCAAAGGACGATGGAAACATAAGAAGAGATCGAGACAGGTAAAAGGCACCCTATTACTAATATGATTGAATAATTTTTCTCTCGTTTGTTCGATTATATAACTTGGTTACTTGAATAACTGAAGGAAACAAGGTTGGGGAAGACAAGGCAATCGACAGAGAAGCGGGAGAAGAGGCAGAAGAATGACAGCTGAAGAAGACAATTCTGTCTTCCATTTTTGCCGCCAAAACATGAATCTAGTTTCAGATGGCTACAAGTTGAAATAACTAGTAGACAACCCACAAACAAGTCGACAACCCACAAACAAGTCGACAACCTTTTTCCTTTGTATTTTTTCAGTTTTGTCTAACCGCTAGAGATGCCAAAATTTACTCTAGTAGGCTTCTTTTGAAGTTTTTTTGTACAATTCAAGGTACTTGTAGTTTTTACCCCATTTAAAGAATTAAATCTTTCTGTTAATTGCATTAGGACTGGGGAGATGCTCTTGCAGAAATTTGTTTAACTTTCAAAAATGCCTTCGAAGTGAAATTAATTAAAGCTCATTCTGATCAATTTTTGGTGGATCAAAATGCTAGTTGAATTTTGTTGGAACTACAAGAAGGTATCTTGAATGGATGCACGAACAAAAGGGTAGAACCAGCAAGCATGTAGCCAAAATCCAACTAAAACAGAACTCGTCACCGACAAGCATACAGCTAAAATCCAACTAAACCAGAACTTGTCACTGCAATAAATGTTAATTCATCTGAAAGTAACAGATTACCACAAAGAACTATCATCAGAACTCAAAAAATCTAACTCTTTGAAACCAACACATAGCAACAAGTGCTCCAAGCTGATGATGGAACACGAAGAAACTTATGCCAAGTCTATACTGATTAGACACGAAAATGCAAGTCTTTGAGCACCTTTGCGTTTTCTAAGAATCAAAAGCTGCCAAAATGTTTCCTGTAGCACTATTACAAAACAAGACCGGATGCCAATAGAGCATATTGCAGCATGCATGAACGGGAAAACAACCCAAAAAAGACCTGAGAGTTTGGACAGTAAGCAATGCTTGATGGAAAATCCTAGTTTAGACCTAAACTAAAATGATGAGGTAAAACACATCAAAGAAACTAAAGAAAGTCACACAACTGGTAAAGTTAGTTTAATCATGTTTTACGCTCTTCTTCATCTGAAGGATGAGGGGGTGAAGGCTGAATTTGTTCTTCTTGTTCATCTGCTTCAGCAGCATGCTCAGGTGGAGGGGATGGTCCTCCAGTCTCAGCATCTTCAGGGTGAAAATTAATGGGAAATTTGGTCACTCTTGGTTTGTCGGATAATATATTTCTTTGGATCTTGTCGATCAAGATCTTCTGGGGAGGCTCCTCTCTAAGCTGCTCATCCTCATAGTCATTATTGACATAATACCCAACGCGGACAAATTCTTGACCCATGTAAGAGCATGTCAACAAAAGCACTGTCACACCTATGATGTCTTCTTCACGAATCTTGGAAGGGTCTGGAGGGTCTGCCTGATTTCAATTCCCAGATAGTGTAAGATACAGACATGTAGGCAAGGTGGTAAACCATTACAAAGTATAGTACTTGACGTATCTTTATTAGGTTTACCTGCAAAACAAAACGGTAATTTCCAACATTGACTGGGCCAACAAGAACACTTTCTAAAAGTTGGTCGTATGTTTCATCTTCAGCAGATCCAACATAGATGAGTTTCCATTCCAAATCTGCGTGGAATTTGTTGATTACAAACTGGGAAAGACAAGATAGTTCCCTTCTAACTGACAAATCATATATCCATGTGCATGCATGAAGTCCTATGAACTTTCATGAAAATGTAAAAGAAAATAAAACAGCAAACAACTAGAAATGCAAAATAGAGAACTGCTAAATATTATGCCAAATAGTGCGCTGTGAGGGGCAGGCAGCAACCCTCTACAATTCGATCAGACTCCTCTAAGGGAGACGTGAACAACCACACAGTGAAATGTCATCAATTTGAAACCGTTGCTCAGTGATTTATGTGCAGCCACATTGATGTGTTTCTACTGGGTTTCACGAAAAAGTAGCTCATGAATGTGCAAAGCAGAAGCACACACATCCAACAGGCAATTTGAATTTCTCTTTTCTTCTTATCCCCGGAGAAGTGTAGCAGTGGTTGTTCTTTTCATTTTCAGAAAGGATGCTTAAAATCAACATGTTCTAAAAGTGTAACATATACAGCAATATATTTCTGAAGTATGAATCAATTGAAATTTCACAATCTCAACATGTCTAGCAAGACAAGTGGCTGCCCGACCGCCAGCATTTGCTGAATGATTGCAGGAATCACCACTATCCCAGCCTGGGCAGATTTGATAAGTTCCCATAGAGAGGTTCTACACGGCGAACAATATCTTCGGCTATTCTCCATAGAGTAGGTAATCAATATGCACCCCATTCTCCAAGGTCTGTTGACAGATATGGTCTAGATCTATCTTCTTCTCTAATAAGTTCCTCCCACAGTCACAGTTTCTTAATCTCCATTTTGCTGTTCCTCTTTTATTCACTATTTAGTTGTTCAATGTATTAAACAAAGTCCCTTAACAGTAGCAGCTGAGTAATGTCTGTGAATGTTTTTTATTCTCTATTTAGAAAACCCTAGATTATCATTTCTAGCATGCCCGCTTCAGTTCCTCCAGTTACCAAAATGTTCACATTTTTGTTAGCCAAATCAGTAAGTTTCTACCAACTAAAATCAAGTCAGTTCAGAAATTAAGAAAACACAAAAAATGCCAATGCCAAGAATCATACTACGCATATCCAATACGAACTAACCCTAACGATGCTCAATTCAATAAATCACAAAATTGCGCATAAGCATACAACTCAATAGCCGACTGAAAATAGTATAACTAAAAGTAACATAAACAAGTACCGTCTTTCAAAGGAGTAACACACTCGTATGAGATTTCAAACTGAAAAGGGGATAAAAACGACGCCGGATTGTCCAGCACCGTCACGTTCGTGATGTTTACCGCACTCATTGTACCAAAACCGAGAGCGTAAGAGTCCTATTACAGCTCGAGTTGCTCGAATACGCCTCCAATTGAACCGCACGCAAAGCACAATTCATGGAAAGGAAGAGCACCAGAGTTGAAACTGAGTAAAATATTGAAAGATTATTCGAAAAAGAAGAAAGATGAAGACAGCAAAAATTGGATGTATAATGTGGGAAGAGCACCGAAGGAAAAACTGTGAAGAGTGTTGTTGCCCTGCGCGGAGACTTTATATAGGTGACTGGCTACTGTTTTTGGCAACCGGGTGTAGCCGGTTTTGGAATTTGGCGGGAGTTTCTTTGATTTGGGCTTGTTCGATATTTGCGGGCTGGCTTAGGGTTAAATGGGTTGGGCTCAAGACCATTGAACTCTTAACTTGAAGATTAATTGGGCTAAGATTTAGAGGGTGCTAAGCCGATCATATGGTGGCCCTTTGGTGACGTTTTTTTGATAAAAAGATTAGCTGCTTCCATCCCCTATGGCTTCTGATATATGAAACAATAGGCCTTTTAAATGAAGTAGAACTATTTTTTTCCTTTTCACAAGAGAGGTATACATTCGAATTTTACCAATAGAGTATAAAAATTTATCTACCGTATGGTAATTTAAAGATTTAAATGTGTTTAATTCATCAATTTGGTCTTTGATATATAATCATCTAATGATATTGATATATAATTGAATATAATTATTTCTCTCTGAAAAAGAGAGTAGTTGCTGCGTTTTTTTTATGAAAGTGAAAAATATATTCTAAATAATTTAATTGAAAATTTGAATACAATAAGTATGCAGATGAAATGTTTAAATTTAGAATTTTTTATACATAAAAGAAGCAATTTCTTGAAAAACATATACGTTCTAGACTTTCTAAAACAATAACAACAAATATTTTCAAATCCAATTTAATTTTGACTGATGTAAAAACAGAATAGTAAATAGATGTAAAAAGAATTGAAAATTAAAAAAATTATATTTTCAATAAATTGATAAAATAAATAAATGATTTTCGGCTTTTAAATAGTAAAAATTATCCAAAAACAAATAATAAAAGAAGAAATTAGATACCACGTTAGAGAACAAGTAAACAGGTCATAAGCCCTTCAGAACATTTATAGAAGGTTTTAAATCTATAAGATAGCATAAATGTGTCATCTTTCTCAAAAAGATAACATATAATATGTTAGGATTGCCCAGCTATCTGAAAAAAAAAATAAAATAAATTAAAGAGCTATTTTGACATGTAATACAATCATTTTAATTACAAAATTATCACCACTTAACATATTATAAGCACGTTCCTATGCACATTCTATGTACAATTTTACAGAAACAAGGTGGAAAAACAGAACCTGCTCGCATCTTAGGACTCCGCAAAATATTTGTACAAAGAAAACAGAATCCTGCACTCACTACTCATCCTTTCACATCCATTTTTCTAGTCTGTGAGCTGAACATATCCGCAATATCTGCAGCGGTGCTACATTCTTCTGGCTTTCGATCCGATACAGTTTGAATAAACCTAGGAAATCTTATTGAAATACCGCGAGATGGATGGACTAAACCAATGGCAGCATGATGAACTGGTGATACTGTAAAGTCTGCACCCCTTATCTGCCAGACGAGCGCTGGAGAAAACCACATGTCAGGTACCTCACCAGTTCGATAGTATGGTGGCTTCCTGGAAAGAAGTCTGTCCCCGGAGAAGAAGTCTTTCATCTGCAACATTCAATCAGAACTAGAGAATGTATTGCGTGACAACGAGCATACGCATTAATAAACACCACTTGGAGGATACGGTAATTGTGCGCCAACATATTTGCAATATCACATACAATGAGGGTAGAAGGATCTAGAAAACAAGTGCATCCAAATCCATATGTTCATTTCACACCAAAAATTCAGTAAAATTGCATTTGGATGAAGGGGTTTGGATTTGAGGATGGGATTTAGAGCTAAGGATTTCAATGCTAGTTGAATTTGGATCTCACTAGTGGGTGTTCAAGAATATGAAACTGGCAGAATGGATTTCTTATTCTGTTAACATCCTTAACTCCCAAATGTTTCAATCCATATGCAACCTAGATATTTTCGAAATGCATCCATAGCATGCATTTTCAAATTGTTAACAGCATCCTTATTTTAGTTGGTGCGTGTAACTGAGTAAATTATATACGCAGAGACTAAAGGAACGTCAAAATGCGGTGCCAGTGAAATGAGAACTTCGTTATACCTCTTTATAAAAAGCATCTGAAAATCCAGACATGACACGGCAGACACTCTGGAATTCTTCCGTGTCAGGGTTGTAGCACGCCATTAGGAAAGGGCTAAACCTGGAACATGATAAATGCAGTTCTATACACTTGCAAGTGAGATTCCCTTATTTGTCAAGAGTTTGAATATGAAATGAATAAAGAAAAGAACAAAGCTAGAATTTTGTTGCTAAATAGTATATAAATATTGAGTAGCAATACTGATTAGCATTTAGCAATCAGCATGGTCCCTCCCATTTTTTGGCAATATGCCATCATAGTACCAATTAGTTGAAGATACGAGGTGGAAGATATGCACTTGAACTTTCCATTATCAGTTGTCTTGAAATGTAGCAGAGAAAAATAACGGATAACAGTATTACCATCCTGCTTTTCTTCCATTTCCATGCCAAGCGCCAATGGGAACCAAGTCCAAGGAATCACTGAGTCCTTCAACATAATCTCTTTTGACCTGCCAAAGGAGAAGATTATTTGCTCAACGAATAAAGCATATCTATTTCTTGGCTTTAAAATGTTTCATACTAATGTAACACCTTCAACCAGGCATCTGAACGCTTTGATGGAGTATATCCAGCAGCGATGTCAAGAGATTTAACCATGATGCCTTCACACGAGGAACGAAGTGCATCATCAAGAAAACTGTTCATCCTATTCAATGTATCTTCATTGTTTGCATCAGCATCTTGGGATTCCACCTAAAAGAGCTGAATGACCTCATTATGACAGTAATAACATGTTGGTATCACTCATACGTAAGATATTAACATATTTACCGTCATTTCTCTTGCATACTCGAAATAACCCGGTTTCTCTTTACCAAACAAATCCTTTAAATCTGATTTACCAGAGAGAATGCAAAATCAGACTAAAAACTGATAGTAATACATCATATGTGTTATCATGTAAAACAGTAAAAGGAATTGATCCAAGCACACACGGAAGTCCATACATTTTCGTCTTCGACGGAGAGGTTGATCCAACAACCTGCAAGGAAATACAACATAGGCTGATAAAGGTCTGAAATAAAACATGCTACGTTACACCACATAAAAGTCAGAAACATGAAAGCAATTAAAGAAAATCATACACAAAGTGCCACTAGATCAAACATTAGATTAGAGCATCTTTTGGACCAAGGACGGCACATCTTCAGAAGTGTTATGTCTCGAATTGAGTGTACCTTTTGTCACTTCATACTTAGTTTCTTGGTACAATAAACTTACAATGCTCATGTGCAATTTCTTATTATCACATGAATGTAGGAAAACCAGCACATGCGCAACAGCACTGTCGAGAAGACTTACTGCTCTCCATTTGCAAACATGATGTCAAAGACAAAAATGCATATATCGACCTGCATGAATAGAAAACAACAGCTACATTAATAAAGTCTGTTAATCGAAACAAGCAACTCATACTCGGAGTTAGAAATTTAAGGGCCAATGCTGATCCAGGTAGCAGTTATGTTTCCAGAAACGAAGTCCACTTGACTTGCACTAATCACATATTAGTTCTATCATGTGGTATATTTTGTTCCTGAGCAGCTCAGTTTTGTCTATCCTGTTACACACCACAACTTAAACCAATATCATATGTTGATTTTGTATTACGTGCAGATTTTTTCCTATTTAACTTAGCATTTCATTTCCACCCATTTGTGTGAATGTTCCAAACTTTAGTAATAATAAGACCATTAAAAGGTTCCTAGCCAGATTAGGTTGTTAAAACCATAAAAGAAAAAAATATTCCAAGTCCAAAGATAACCATTCATTTCGAAGAAGCAATCTTATGATGCCTGCTAACTAGAAAGGAGGACCTGATAACAGTACCTTTCTGCCTTCCTATTGTGAATAGATCAGGAAATACAAAAGACCTTTTTTTTTTATTTTTTATTTTTTTCACAATTGGTAAATCCTAATTTTATGTGTAGGGTAGATTCACATAAAAAAGCAATCATGCACTGGAAAAGATCATTTAACTCCATCCCCAAGAAATCCGAACTGCAATCCACATAAGAGTTATCCAAAAGAACAGCTTAAGGAAAAACAAGACTTCCATAGTTTTATTAGCACCCCTTTAGTTGTTAGGTATGAGTATATTATCTTAATAAAACTTAAATATCACAAAATAAACTTAGTTGACACTTCATGATCTGCTTTGCACTCGGACAAGATAAGGTAGAGAACCTTTATTTTGTCTACATCAATCAGGGAATCCTTGCTCCCTCTCTCCCTGGAAGATAGCTCTTGAAACGACATAAGCTTCAGACCGTTCTTTCTATCAACTGCAACCACCTGAAATTAAAGAATATGCTTTCATTTAGCAACATCAACATGATTCATGATTCCTACACATATGAATCAAAGAAATAAAATTACGAACCCACATATTGGCATTTGCAAATCATAGATGTACTCCTAGATAACAAGATACAGAAAATTAACAGAAAAGGAAAGAGAGAAGAAAGAGTGGAGAATCACCTCGGCATCCAAGATAAAAGTAACTGCTGCATTAAAACAAGAATCCTTAATTATGTCGACCAAATCAGGGAATCTCGATGTGGTTTCATCACCATTCCTTGAGAAAACATGTACGGAACCATCTGCTAGTCTGTGAATTTGAGCACGCTGGCCATCATATCTAAGACAGAGGAAACCAATATTGTTCAGGCATTGCTAATTTATTGGTTACCACAAGATAGTGATAACTAGGGCGGTTAAGATTGGTGGTGTGAAATATACAAGACAATCTTTGACTCTTAACAAACACAAATGTATGACAGCAAAAATGAGTTAGCACATAACAAAGATGGACAAACCCTTTCTGTCCTAGACTAAACCAACCTCAGAAACACATATCCTCCATAAAGAAGAAGACTGCATATTTTCTGATGAAGATGATTCCGAAAAGGTTTAATAAATGACTAAGGATTGGCTCTGACAGGGGTCTCAAGCTTAGGAGAGTATCTATGCAGAATGCTTCAGAAAATTGTTCAGCTAACCATTCACCGGCTGAAGTTTCCCATGGATGTTCGTTTCCGCAGAATAGATAGGGCAGCTGACTAAAAAGTCAGTTGAGATGCAAGAACAAAGAAAAATGACACTCAGTCTACAACTGATCTCAAACTACATACAGAACAGGATTCCAAGGCATGTGATTGAAACAAACATCACAGAGATGAGACTAGACCTGCAGCTAATTCCTCTTCTTGCAAAGAGAGATAGAAGACGAAGATTTTCTGACAGAGTGCAAACACTGGAATTTTAACCCTTTAAAGGTAATAACTAAAGTTCATCAAAACTTACTTATATTCACATGTAAATGCCCTATCTTGGAAGATCTTCAGCACCTGAGGTGTACCATTAGTTATCCTGCAAGAGGAGACCAAAACAAATAACAAAATGGGCCTCTTGTAATAATCTTTCTTAATGCAAGATACACAAGTGATAGCCACCATACTTTGCTAGCATTGGCTTGATTGGTGTGCCAGGAACCATTGATAAAGTTGTTGACGAAAATTCAATCCCTTTCTCCAGCAGAGATGGGACTAGTAAATCCTGAGCACAAGAAGATAACATGTTTAAGATATTTCAATGGCAAACACGTCTCCATAACTCCCCATCAAGCGGCAATGCATAAGATGACATGTAAGTGTCTGTATCCGGCAAACAAGTAGAATGAGTAGCATGATATTAACCTTACAGTGCATGGACTCTTGCAAGAATACTATCCAATTAGCTCACTAAGAACCATGAAAATAGAAATTTAAAGGCAAGCAAATGCTAACCCCGGAAAGATAATGTAAGAATGAAACAATTCACAACAAGCACGTTCCATACTATCTACATCCCGCATCTTATAAGAAAAGGAATGAAACAACAAGTGGATTAAGCATTTTCCGAATTTCATTGCTTCTTTATCATTTGGAATGACAAAAAAGGTAAAAGCAAAAGTCCCAAGAGTTGCTGCCTTAGAGAATGTATGAGATTCAGATATGAAGGCGTGAATGAATCACATGAAAAAAAAAAAAAAAATTAAGGAAAAGAGACAGGCAGTCTCTTCACCATGAAAATTTTTCAGTTTTTAAATTCAGAAGATCGTACAATTGAGATATGAACTTGCATGGCCTCTCATAAATTCCACTAAAATATCCAAGCATACCATCTGTGGATGTCAATTTAAGGGCGTCAATGGGTTCATTTCATGGGTTTTCAACCATATTCCATGCAGGACAGAGTATTGCTACAATAAAAGCAATCAAACAAGTGAGGTAAGCAGGGACTGGAAGTTGAAACTTACCATATTTGGAAGTATGTTGTATGCTTCAACTACTGCACTAGACAGCCGCTACCAGAAAGCAAGGAAAAAATGAAAAAAGGGAAAAGAAAAAGAAAAAGAAAAAATGAAATTAGTGGGAACATGCTAAGCCATCTCGTTCGGTCAGCTAGCAGTTCATCAAAGCAAACAGGACATAAAACAAAGAGTAATTACAAGACTCAAGTATCATATGTAAGTGGTATCACATAATACAAAAAAAATTATTAAACTAGACAAACCTGAAAGTGATCCTTCAAATTTTCAGTTACTTTTTCATCAGCCCAATGCATCACAATGGCCTGAGCTAACGCGGGAAGCACAGTTCTCATCATAGCTCCAATTCTTAAGTTCCTAACCTGCGCGGGAAGCAAACATACAGTCACGAAAAGATGACTGCAGAGAATGAATGTTGTGGCCAACTAAAGGTCAAACTCACTACTCAGATCACTCCAGAAAAATTTCTGGTTCATCTGTATACTATTTTTCTTAGGAAATAAACCTAGAATGCTAAAATTCTGAACACAAAACAACGAAGCTATGCATTCAATTAATTACAGATATGCCAAATTTGAAAGCAAAAGGTTTTCCTTGCAAAGAAATGTCAACAAATAAGCAAAATGATAATTTTGTCATACCAAAGTTCTCACAAGAAACTTCATCTCCTTCTCTCTGCATGAACACATGAGATTCACAATAAGGCTTTTCTTCCTATTTGTACTGCCGGTACCTGTTTGTACACTGATGAATTCCATGTGTAGGTTAAACAAGTTCACAGAGAATACAGAAGTCAAGATAAGATGTTAACATTTTCCTAATCAAATTACCATGGATGACATCACTATCCACAGCACATAACAATAATGCCTAGACAATGATGAGTAAGAAGAGTTCGAAGTGAACTTTCCATGTATAATAACAGCATTCATTGCATTACAAGAATAAAGTCCTTCACTCTAGACTAATTTAGATTAAAAAAATATCTATACATTTATATAAGAAAAAAGTCCGGGAATGCTTTTTCAAAGTATGTACCCCATTCAAAATTTAACAGCTATCACAGTATGGTTCTTACTGTTGCAGTACAACTCTACAAGGAAGGGTTAGACCAAGGGAGCAAAATTCTAGATAAACCAAATATCTCAATGCAGTTAAAATGAGAATTCTTCTGTTAAAACAGTAATTCTACCACAGTAAATCCTTATTGATTGACCATATGATCATGGAAAAAGACTATATGATCACATCTTTCTATGCACCAATTCCAATAATTAGGAAACACATACCTTATCTTCCGGAGAACAGAATATACTCCTTGAATTGTAAGCGCTGCTGGAGGAGCAAGCAGTGATTGGGTTTGCCGGCAAAGCTGAGCAACATCACCTGATTCAGTGCATATCATTTGACAACAAAGAACATTCACACTCTGAAGGAAGTTGTACAAAAACTGAAAATCATCAATGATTATGTTGATGTACCAAGATCACCAAGGCTATTATAAAGACTGTTTATTTTAGTTCTGTTGGTCCCACAAGCCTCTTCTAGGGCTGCAACAACCATGCCACCACCAATATTCAGTTCCTATAACATCATAGAACATGAATCAAACCATTCACGCTTTAAATGAGATAAGACATTGGAAATTAGCCATGTACAGCATCCAACTAGGGCTTAAGCAGAACCCTGTCAAGGAGATTTTCACCTCCATAGGGTTTCAAGTTTCAGCTTTCGCTCTTGGATTCAACCTTTCCAGTACAAAGGTTTACACCATAATTCAAACAGAAGAAATGTCAGAACAAAGGTAAAATTATTACCATATTTTCATGATCTGGAGCAATCTTATTTGTGCACAAATACACAGCAGGTAGCACATCCGCAGGTGAAAGGGCCAATAAACTGTATAATGAAGAATAGTGGATCATATGAAAAGGACAATATTTTACTTAAAAGTAAAGAGAAAGCCAAAAGCTACTTAAGCTCAGATCAATAACTTTGAACGAGAAAAATCATACATAGAATTGACTTTCAATACAACATCACAAAACAAAGGGCGAATACCCAAGCAACAAACCTCCTAAACATGTTACATAACATTGATGTAGCTTTCAGTTTCCCCTTTTCTTCTTCAACTAAATCAAAAGTGCGTGCTATATGAATGTATGGAGCAGGCTGTTCTTTCCTCCAACAAGCTGTAAACAATTCTCATCCTTGAGCAATAGAATACCAACATGACGGGAATAATTTTTGTAATCAAAATATCAGAGATCATGTTCACCAACCATGCTCAATAGGAGAGTATCTTTCAGGTGGCAGTGATATATAATTTACAGACACACAGTCTTTTGGTAAGGCAGGACAAAAGGAATCAGACTTCGTTTCAAGTTTGTTGCTCTGAGATCCTTCAACATCTATGTCCACAGAGCATGTTCTACTCGGAGGTTCAGATTCAATCAATTCATTACTTTCCAGCATATTGTCGTTAATTTTATCGGTGGTACCAGTCTTATCATTATAATACATATCCAGAGCCATATTAATGTCTCCATTGGCCTTCTCAAGAATGGTGGCAGCATAACTTCTCAATGATTCATCACCGTTTACAATTTGAATAAACTGATTCACCTCTTCCTTGTACAATTTTGCTGCATCACTAGGGAACCTATTTTGATCGTCAGGGCAATTATTAAGTTCAACCTCAACTTTACTATCTTCAGAAACAACAGCCATTTTTTTGTTAAAAAACTTAGTTATGGTATACTGCTTTGGATCACTAGAATTCCAGGTCGAACCAGCTCTTGCTTTCTTTGTTGCCTTGCCATCAAGGTTTTTCTTTCTTTTCCCTGGAGAAGTTCCACTCTTCTTTACATTCAAAGGACTAGAAAATTTAAAGCTTTGACTGAGAGAGACGTCCTCAGTGCGATTCATGCCCTTGACAGACTGAGATTCAAAAAGCAAAGCAGGCTCGTTTTCTGGGTTACCTAGTAAAGCACAGGAGACAGATATACTGGGAATAACCTGTTCATGAAACTCAGTTTCATGTTCATAAAAATTAGAAACTGCTTCAACAACATTACCACCAGAATCTTTAAGTAAGTCCAACATTTGGCATAGAGTTACCCAACTGGGCAAGCAGTCCCGAAGCTCCTGTACTGGTTTCTCCAAGTCATTTCCTTCCAAATCTTCGGAATCACAGGAAGGAGGTTTCTGTTGAGGAAATGAAGGTTTCATATCATCCTCCAGTTCAACATCACTGCAGCAATTCGAAGTAGATAACAGGAGTTCACCCTCTTGACATGGGACATCATCGCACGCAGATCGAGAATCCTTCTCCACATCCACTGCCCCAGCCCCGCCACGATGAAATCCCATCAAGAATTCTTGCTTGATGGCCATTTCATCAACCAACCCAGCAAAATGCTTCTGCATTGCACTGGCATGTTTGCTATCAAGCTTCTCAACATCAGCACCAACAGTGGGGATAACACGCTTCGGCTTCAAAAATTTCACATACTCCCTAAGCTCGTCATAGTTCGAATGTTCACTATAAGGAACAAGATGAATCTCAAACGAGTCTTTCGTCCTCACTGCAAATTTGTTCCGCTTAACTTCATAAGTCCACCCAGTCGGGACAAAACCGACAACCTTGGAATAACCTCTCTCACTCATAATCTCTTTCATCTTCACAAAATTAGGCCTAAAATATGGCCAA
>JACFYI010003072.1:1186131-1200779 GCA_014898755.1 Handroanthus guayacan | reverse complement strand
ATATGATGTGAGTTTTAGTAGATTTTTCCTAATAAAATGTTCTTTTTACTCTTATATGTCAATTATTAATTCTTTTATTTTGAAACCAAAGGTCCAAAGATAAAGAAGGTAAAAATTATTTTTTATTACAATTTTCATATATATATATATATACACACAAAATGGAATATTCATATATTTTTATGAAAAATTCTTTTTTATATAATATATCATATATTATGTTTCCATAAATATATATAAATACAAACATAATTAATTAATAAAACATATATATACAGTGAATGGAAGAAGATGAAGGGAAGAAGAAGAGAATGGAAGACTTAAAAAAGGGGAAAAGAAAGAGAAACCAAAAAAAGAAAAAGGTCAAAAGATAAAATATATGGGGAAAAAAAAAGAAAAGAAAGTAAATATATTAAAATATGAAAGGTATATTTGTCATTATAATGTTGGTCAATGGGTTTTGGGTGAATTGAGCAATAATTATTCAATGCAGGAGGTAATTTGCCATTAAAATAACAAATGTAGGAAGTTGTGACTTCAATATTTCACATGAAATATTTTTGCAAAAAGCTCTCTCTCTCTCTCTCTATATATATATATATAAAGGGCTGATTAGTTTTTTTGTCTTGGCTAGCTGATTGGGTAATCAAGGTGGTTGGTTTTCTCTAATTAATCAAAGACTTTACACAACTTAAGAAGATGAACGGATGAAGTTTTGTAATTCTTGAAGCGATCTTATAATATATCTAAAAGCTTACAACATGTTATAAAAAAGAACTTGTTATAACCTTTCAAAATAAAATATTAGCTCCTTTTTTTCTTTTTTATTTTTGAGAAAAAAACAATTAGTATATCCCATCTTTACATCAATATAATAAATCAATACGATCTGAAGATCAATGGTTAATAAGAAAAATTTTCTAACAAAGCTATCATATAGTAGAAACCAAATAAAGCTCTCATTCTATTGAAGAAAGGCCCACGCCGCTTGTGGGATTTGAGTATATTATTCAGTTATGAGACCTCCGCGTCACTATTAAGACAAAACTCATTGGAAAGATGATAGAAATTATAAACTCCTTATTTTAAACTTACGTTTAAGATTTTAGCGAACTCTTTTATTTTTTAATATGCTATTACACAATTGGCACTATAAGCTTTAAAATCTCATTTTATCTAAACAGTTCAATAACTTATTTTACAAAAAATTCAATATATAAAATGTAAATAACTTATAAGATATTCAAATAAGACTACCAAACATCCCCGACACTGCTATGTTGTAAGAATTAAGAAATATAGGTTTTTATATTTAACAAAAAAAAAAAAAAGAAGAAACGCCAACCCACAACCCCACTTGTTGTTTTGGTGCATCTAAGGATGACAGAATATGTGGATGTATTTTGAGGCGGACGGCAGCAAATATAAACGTCGAAAATGTACGAGATTACGGTCTTATTTTTAAGTAGTATATTTTTTGTTGGAAAAAAAGGAAGTGTTTGGATTTTTGTTTTTGGATTTTATTAATAAGTAATTCCATTCCAATTGTCACAAGCTTACCATAGATAGATTTTAATTAATTAATTAATTAATTTGGGATTTTAAAAAAGCGATGACCGCATACTTTCGTGAATTACAAATGATGATTTGACTTATAATGTAAAACTGTTGTGATCAAACTTCAAACAAAAATTACGCGGTCTTAATTTCATTTAGTTAAGCGTAGCTTCTTATGACCCTAATTAGTTTTTTTAGTTATAGTCGATTTATTAATCAAATATGATATATTAGTTTTTAAGTTTGAATGAAAATATTCTATTTTGGTGGGAGAAATTCATCTGTGAAAGATGGGTTATAGAGTTGGATCGTCCTATGAAAAATCATCTGATGTTCAAGTTAATAATGAATTAAAATATATAATCAAGAATGAGAGAATTACAAAACATAGTAATCTCTGTATATGATTTCGGACATTTTTTTTCTTTGTGATATAGGGGTTCATCCTCAACTTATCTTGAATTAGCTTTTGAGACGAGTTAAGTTTAAAATTCATTTTCAATATGTTGTCAAAGTTATCCGTTTTATGTTACTCAACGATTTAGATGTCAAGCCTTGGGCATGCGGCGTGGATATTAGAATCTTACGTTGATAAAATGATTATAGGTATTGGTCTCTTTATATATGATTTTGAATAATCATCATCTTTTGAACTTTCTTTTGGGATTAGTTAGACTCAAATCCAATTCTTTTTTTTTTTGATGAGTAAGACTCAAATCCAATTCAATGAGTAAAATATTTGCCACCCCCTATATTATTGCTAAAGAGAAGATAAATCCTTATATTTTTCTAATTGTAAAATACCCCCTATATTTGAGAATAATCCAGTCATAAAACCAGATCACTATGCCATAGGTAGGTATTTTTGAGCTTTTGGATATGTTTGGTGTTAATACAAGGGGATATGTTAGAATTAGAAAAATATAAGGGTTAATCTTCTCCTTTGTAATAATAGAAGCAGGGTAATATATATTTTATCCCATTTGCAAAATGGTAACAAATGAGACTTTTTTATTTTATTTTATTTTATTTTTTCAATTTCATTTATTTACATTGATCACTATTTGGAAAATGGGGTTGCTAAAATGCATTTTGAATTTTTTATTTTAATTCATGTTTCATTTCTTATTCCATTGCACGAATACCTAATAAGTGTATGACATATACGAATCCTATGTTCTATCAAAATTCGGAAGATTTTTTTCCCCTGGTTTGTCTTTCTATGTTCTATCAAAATGCTAAGTCAAATCTTTTACAGCCTCTCAATAATTAATTAATTTGACTCTGAAAATCCATTATAGATTTGGTGCAATCGAGCTTGATGGACTAGGTCAACAGCAAGGACAATAATTGATTAATTAAACAAAAAAAACAAAACAAAACAAAACAAAAAAAGAAACTTCCAAAGATATAATCGGCAATATGCAATTTCTGACTATAATTAATCCGTAATTGTCATTATTATGTAGCAAAAAGCTGTAATCCACAAGCAATTAAGTCATTGTTTATCCTCAATTTTCTCATAGGATCAGCAAAACGAAACAAGAAAGTGGTCCAAAGTGTCCTTTTGTGGTTGTGAACTCGGACAACTAATCAGACAACGTAAACGCCAACAAAGATTTTTCTTTACGTAAAGTTCAAGTTTGATTAGTACTAAGGTGGTCGTTCATTTGGTCTGATTATATGAAATGATAATATTATATACATTGATATAAAATGAGATCATCCTCGACCCATATAAGGAATTTATGAATTATTTGGAAACTCAGTCTTGACGGTTATTTAATACATTGTCCACATTTCTCGTAGCTATTCACGTTTAGAGATGTTTATTAAGTGGTGAGCTCAAATTTGTTTGAGCTTGAATAGGTTCAACTGGAAACAAGCTGATATTAAGTTCAAAAATTCAAAATGAGTTTGAGCATGAGTCTAAATTTATAAATTTGACGATCTAAAGTTCAAAGGTTTTAAATTGAATTTATACTTGGCCTTGAAAAATTTTAGAAGTTTAACTCATTTACATTTACAAGAATATACTATTCAATTGATTATATTTATTTAATTTACTCGTAAGAGAAACGTAATGAATAAGAAGAGGAAGCACAAGTTGGAAAAATATATATCTTTTCAATTATATGAGGTTATTAAATATCTTTTTTTCCACATAATTCATAAAAGAGGTCAAGCATATTTCTTTTGTACATCTTGTCATATAGATAAATTAAATATATTTACAGAGCAATAAACAATTGGAGTATTTAATTTAGTATGTTTTTTAGTGAGTTGTCAAAATCAGCTAGATTTTAAAAAATAACGACAAAGGAACTTCTACTTTCTATTTTCTTCTTTTAAATATTTTCCTTTTTCTCTTCTCATTTTTTATCCGATTATAATGTTTTTTATTTCCAACTTTATCCTATTCAAGACTTTAATTTTTTATTATTTCAATTGTGTTATTTTATAGAATAAATCAAGCAAATATATTTCAATTATTAAGAAAAATATAATATTATAAAAATAAAAAAGTATAGGATACGCATTAAATTTGCCACAATTACTGATATTGACGAAATTAGTCCAACCACCAAATTAATGTCAACAAAAGAAATTTATTAAAGCCCTTGACATGATCGTCCAAGGGTCCAGACAAGTGGAGCTCGTAACATCTGACAGGATGAGGCCCAATTAGGAACTTTGGGCCTAGATCTGGACATGGGCCCAGACATCTTGTAGTAAGAATAACATACGTGGCCTCTTCAGATTCATAATCCCGAGTTTATTCAACAAAATAGTCAAATCCGGATTAAGCAGGATTGATGAACAAGGGAGGTTAGATAAAGCAGAAAATGTAACAAGGATTACCATGATACTAGGAGAAGAGTAGAAGAATCTGGTTGCAAGTGTGGCTTGTTTGCTTCTCATCCACATCTAAACCCATAATATTCTTATTCTTCTTCTCTATATCTTGTTCTTCCAGCTTCTCTCAGAAGTGAAGCTACAATTTGTCTACCCGGTGAGTGAAATCAGTTACTCAGTTTTATCTCATTACATTTTCTTGTCTGTTGATTGCTTTGTTGTTCTTTTTTCTGTATGTATATGTTATGTAATTGACAAATGTTCGCAGCTGTTCCTAGTTATGTTGGCAGACGATGATTTTGTTATTGAGATTTATATTGCTAGTTTTATGATCGGTTATTATTGTGTTATTGGAATGGATTCTTCATTGTGTGAGTTAGTTTGATGTTCAGGTTTTTCTTCTCAATGTTTATAAGATTAGGATCAAAGTCTTTTCTTGTAGATTTTTATTCAGAGAGGCTGCACCGTGCATGATTAGACGTTTACAGTTTTTGTTTTGTTTGTGCTGTCTATGTGCATAGACATGTTTGGTATTTGTTGCTTTGGATTTCAAAATTTCGTTTTGCAGTAACGCAATACATAGCTTTTTGTGCAGTGCAGCACGATATCTGCATATGATACTTTCCTAGCTTTAGTTGAGATTTTCAGCAGGCAGGCAGTTGAATCTTACTTTATTGTTTGAATCACGTCAGTCTCCTCTTATTTGATTCTATCTTTTTAGTATAGGAATTATACAACAAGATAGTTTTCCTGTTCGGTAACTAAATTGATCTTCTGTGTGTAAGAGGAGAAGGTTTGATTGGATGCTAACTGGTGATGTGCCGTATAGGGGCTTTATTCGTATGGATGGATTAGAGACTAATTGTGACTTCTTGCACTGATTGTATACTTGCGTCCATTTGTTATTTTACCGCATGCATTCACTATTTGTTATTTTGTCATGCTCTTCTATCATTACTGCTGCTTTTGCGTTATTTTGTTTTATAACCGGTCCCTGCAGAATTCTTTTTTGCTGGCAAAACAGGCTTTTAACCACCATTTTTGCACTCCGCAGATTTCCTTTTTGAAGTGTGTCAAAGTTGGGGATTCTTTTATGTCAGCACAGCCCATTCTCTATTTGGGATCAATTGGTTTGCTTGGAGAATATCGCCCTACGTCAAAGAAAAAGAACCCACGAATTTTTGAAAGCATTGATTGTGTGCATGACTTTTTGGTTGCAACGGAGTACAATCGTCCATTCTTATAACCAATATTTCCTTTCATACTGAAAAATTCTTGGATGACACTTGTCTACTGAAACGCAACACTTTTTGTCTGTGACATCAGAACACTTTGATCTGGGAATTTGTGCCAGGGGAAAATGGCTTTGCAGAGCATAGGTGCCAGCAATAGGGATGATGCCTTCTACAGGTATAAGATGCCCAAGATGATCACCAAGATAGAGGGTCGTGGAAATGGCATCAAAACCAACATTGTCAACATGGTTGACATTGCGAAGGCTTTGGCCAGGCCAGCTTCATATATTACAAAATATTTTGGTTGTGAACTTGGAGCCCAATCTAAGTTTGATGAGAAAACCGGGACGTCCCTTGTGAATGGATCTCATGACACAGCCAAACTAGCTGGTCTTCTTGAGAACTTCATTAAGAAGTATGTGCAGTGCTATGGATGTGGGAACCCTGAAACTGAGATCCTCATCACAAAGAACCAGGTGATCCAGCTTAAATGTGCTGCCTGTGGTTTTCTTTCAGAGGTGGACATGCGGGACAAGCTCACAACTTTCATTGTCAAGAACCCTCCTGAATCAAAGAAGGGATCCAAAGACAAGAAAGCTCTACGAAGGGCAGAGAAGGTGCGGCTCAAGGAAGGTCAGGCTGCTGATGAGGAGCAGAAAAAGTTGAAGAAGGACGTTAAGAAGAAGTTATCCAAGGATGGACTTCCTAAAGGTGGCTCTAACAGGAAAAAAACAGGTTGCTCAGACGAGGAAAACGATTCAACCCTGAGAAACCAGGCTGATGACAAGGAAGAGGAAAGTGGAGATGATGATGATGATATTCAGTGGCACACTGACACTTCAATGAAAGCGGCTCACCAACATATTCAAGAACAACTGACTTCCGTTACAGCTGACATGGTTACGCTTTCTACCAATAAGAAAGAGAAAAAGCACAAGGAAACTGATGGGCCACTGGACAGTCCCAAGGCTGCGGCATCCACTATGGATTATCCTAAAGATGAGAATGGGAAGACAGTTCATGAGAAGCTTTTTGAGGAGGTGAAAGAAAATCTCAAGAAGGGAATTACAGCCAAACAATTTCAACCCATTTTAGCATCACTTTCAGGATCTGATCTGGAAGTGATGACTGCTCTGTATGAGGCACTCATGGATGGTATTGACAAGGGCTTTGCAAAGGAGATTGCCAAGAAGAAGAGCTATCTTGCAGCTGCTGTTGCTCAGTGTGAAGGCTCACAGTTGCTATTACTTAGAGCCATTCAAGAGTTCTGTCAGACGTCAGAAAACCCATTTGCGGTAAAGGAAGTTGCCCTTGTTTTGAAAGCTCTATATGATGCTGATGTATTGGAGGAAGAAAGCATTGTGAACTGGTATGAGGAAGGATCGGCGGGAAACGACGGGCAATCATCCTTATGGAAGAATGTTAAGCCCTTTGTTGATTGGCTTCAAAATGCTGAGTCTGAAAGTGAGGAGGAATAAGATGTCTGGATTCGGTAAAGAGAAAGCTCTACACTTGCTTCTTTGCTGCAATATAACTACTTTCATGCGACATATCTCATTCAAGAGTACATGTTGTCATTGATATTCAACTAATGTTCTACAGTGGTTCAATTAATCTACTTCATGATTTGCTTTCAACCTTCCATGATCTTTATCTGGTATTTACAAGTGAGGCATAAAAACAGACAACATTCTTTCTTGATTACACATGTTTCTTTCAGATTTCTACGCTGAGCTGGGACCAAAGCATTCTGTTCACCCTGGATTTGCTAGAATCACAATCTTGCAATCTTGGAAAATTAGCTGCATCACGGGCTATTTTCCGCATGTTAGCATCACACCACAGTAGGTTGGAAAGAACCATGCGATCCGAGTCATGGAACGTGAACAACATGTGCATCTGGCTGTATTCGTGGTAACTCATTCTCTTCATCAGATGTGGCAAGAGGAAATATGGGGGATTCCTAACACCAAAAGTTGGAAAAACAAAGAAAAAAAGAAAGATGAATGGTACGCGACAACAAAATCCAATTTAGCACCAGATGAATTGCATACATAAACTTTAATAAAAGAGTACCATATTAGTAACAACTGAGAACACATCAAAGAGGATGCTTATTTGGTTGAACGATACTAAGAAGGCTAACAAAATGAGTAGAACTCCATGCCATAGCAAACAAGATGAAAATTTTACTTGAAATAGTAGTACTGTAAAAATCTCATGTAAATACAAGACGCAGCTACTTACACATAAGTAGACTTATATTCCTAGGGATTAAGTAACTTTTATTAATTTATGTACCTGTCTGTTTCGTCTACGTTGTATAGCTGTTAATGCTTTTACCATGACATAGATCGGCAAAAGAATCCCGATTGTTCGCAACATCATTAACTGCAGTTAGAAAAGTTGAGACATACTGCTCATGCTAATGTAAGAAAAGCATTAAGACAGGAAAGCTCACCATGACCAAAGAAATTGAGTATTCACCAGCACCATAAATGATGAACGGTAGGGTGTGACGTAGTACCAGAAGAACAATAAACTACAATAAGAGAGGCAAAATGTTAACTACAATATTACGGTAGAACTTCTCTTGAATCTTAGACATTAGGATGCGTGTGTTATGTGTGGATGCACACGCGCGCAGAGAAAGAGAGAGGGAATACGATCATGGCAATTATACGGCAGCATATCAGGCTTCTCGAAGTGGGCCCAGGATAGTCGTCAAAGTCCGGATTGAAAAAGTTCCCATCATCAGAAATCACTGACATAAACTGAGGATTATGCAGGTCCCGTCTAGATGCCTCCCAATTTCCCCTAAGATATTACGTTGAGCTTAAGTAGTCGATCATTGGTGAAAAGCAAATATTTCAATAAATGTGGAAAAGTATAAGTTTAAGCCAGGAAATGGACACTTATAGATTTAGGAACCTGAAGTTCATCGGAATTCCACCGTAATGAAAAAGAGGCGGTGGTGCGGTATAACCTGGCTTGAAAAGCTGCAACCTCAGATTGAACATAGAATGATAGAATAAAATTGCTTCAATAGATTGTAGGGTAGGTATGATCACAAATGCATTCGGTATCATAAAACTTATTCATGTTACGCCTATTTGTATGAAATCGTTCTCTCATTACTAAAACAGATACGTTTTTAGATGCAGCTTTAGACTAAAGAAATATACCTGATGGCAAATCTCACAGACAGTATCACCTTTCTCGTTGCACCACCTTTGAACGCACTTCCGGTGAGCATACTGCACAGGTCAATAAAATGTAGCATAATCATTAGCTTCATTAAAACAGAAGGCATATCATACTACTCATCGTAACAACATTCAGATCACAAATCCAAGATAAAACCGCACCAAAATATTAATAAATTGGAATCTGCAATCACGTAAACAATAGCTCAGAGTTTTCAGTATCATATGCTTATAAGTTTGTGCAACTAACCTTCAAGCTTCCACGACAAAAACAGGGCACCTCCATGTTCGACTCCTCATCTTCATCATGACAAATCCTACACTCTCCCAATTTCTTAGGTGATGATCCTACATTAATATCCATCCTATGGAAAGAAACACTGTTTGTCATATGTTCAGATTCAGAAGCAGACGATGAGGCATGCTGCAACCTATTTGTACTGATCACAGTTTCTAAGGTGGATTCAGTAAGCAATCGATCCACAAGCAATACAAAATGATCCCCCATTCTTGAAACTACATAACCCCTTCTAACCTAAGTTTTTTTAAAGAAAGAATTTACGTGCCTAGGGGCAATTTGTTGTGCAATGGTCTCCCTTTAAGCTCTAAATAGCAAATCTAATCAAGTCACCCTGCAAAGAAAAGTTTCTCTTCAGTAAACATGAAAGCAATGGATCAGATGTTGTAAGAAAGAGTACAGAAATCGTATGAATATCCCAGGAAACAGAGGGAAAAAAAAAAAGATTTATTCACTGTTTAGTACAAATTTAAGGAACAAAAATGGGATTATTACTTCATGGGATTGGAACTAGCTATCATGGGCGTGGGATGAAAACAATTATGAGGCTAAGTGTGGGCAAAACAGAATAAATTTGCGTCAAAGGCGCAGAATAGTAAAAGAAATGTCATTGAGAAAAGGTGAAAAAATAGCCCAGAAAACATGCTCAAAAAAAGAAAAATAGTACTCCATAAAGCAAGAATTCAATGATGGAAGAGGAAAATATAATGGAAAAGAACCAGGACTAATCATACTAACTGAAAAGAGAGATATTACAGCTTTCAAATTATTCACAAAAAAACACAAATCAGAACTGAACCGATGCCCTCTTGAAGAAAAAGCAACAAATAAGCCAGAAATCTTCGAAACATTGCAAATACATTTATACAAGAACAGCCAAAAAAGGCATGAAAAGAGCCACCTTTTAGAACCAATTAAAAAGCTTCTATTCTTTCTAAATGTATGATGAAAATAGATGAAGAATATGAGAAGGAAAGCTTACAAGAAATGTGATGGGATTTTCTGCAACAGAAGGAACCTATTCAGCTTCAAGAACACAATTTGCAATATTCTTCTTCTTCTTCATCATTCCTTTCTTGAACTACTACTATTGTTTTATCAATTTGTTTTTCCTTAAGGATATTTTGGATCAAAGCAAAAGGAGATTACCCTTTTAGAGAATGTGAATTCATGGCAATAACTTCAAACAAAGAGCTAATCCCATGTCATATAAATACATGTACATATTTTTATATACATAAATATATTTATATATACATCCATATTCTCTCTCACACACAAACACACATTGAGAGGTGCATCAGCTTTTGCTCTCCCACTTTCTCCACACCAAAAAGTGGTAGAAAGAGAGAGATGTTAACCGCTAAGAAAGCACGATCCTCTCCACTCCACTCTCAGGTTTTGCCGTCAAAAAAAGATTCTGTCAAGAATTTTCAAGACTATATATCATTATCTTGTTTAACATATTGTATTTTTCCAAAAGCTTGTGCTTAATTTAAGATAATTATTTCTTAATCTGATTAGAATATTTTTAAAGTCCAATTTGTGGGCTATATGATTATATTTCTCAAGAGTGATCAACGCACACATATTTGTGGGCTAAATTTTTTGTTTTTTGCAGCCTAATTTTCTCAAAAAAATCAGTAAATCTTTCAATACGTAGAAAAAAGATTAATTGCAAGCCAGGATGAAGAAGCAAGAAAATAATTATATGGCAATTAAGGTGAAGATGTTTGAACTAGCTTAGTCAATTATCATCTAAGTAAAATCAGTTAAAATATCTTCATTAATTAATGGCTTTCAATTATCCTAAGATGAGTAAATTTGTAATTTAATGCATTACAGATAAGTAGCAGTTACAATTTAACCATGGATAATAGATGGTAAAAATATTATTTTTTCATTTTCAATTAAAAAAGCTCATGAATTTACTTACAAAAAAGAAGAAAATGATAACATGAAAAAGCTAAAAAAAATTAAAATTAAAATTTTAAATTTGTTTGACTGTTCAGAGAAAAACAACAAACAAATACTAAGGAGACTGATGAATAATATCTTTCATTAGGTTAATGTTTTATATTTTATATTTTGAAAATAAACTTTCTCTAATTACATAGCATTATCATTCATATTTTCTTTTAATATTTTCAAAATTCTTGTTAAAAAGAATAAAACTGCTCAAATATATTTGTACTTCACAATGTTCTTTTCTCAACTTACATGAAATTGGATGAGGACTTGATGTTGATATAACTCTAATTATATTTTAGGAATAATTACCTCATCACTTGCATAGGCTTGCACTAATTATCAAAACACTGTCTATGGTTTAAATAATTATTATTACACCTCCTATCTATTATAATTAAAGTCCCTGAAAATACAACAAACCTTAGTTAGATTAAATGAATTTCTACTTGTAATGTTTGTCAAAGAGTTTAATAGTAATGCGTAAAAGATGTAATGATTCGTTCATTTTTTGCAAGAAAAATAAATGTAGTATATAAATATCAACCTTTCTTGTCGCCACTTTAAATTTTTCTGAAAGAAACAAGAACACCACCCACGCATTACCTCAATACAATGCATATGTCTAGTAAAGAAGAAACGTCCTCATAAACTCATAAAACTACAACGGAGAAGCAGAAAGGTTTATAACATTCTTAAAATACAAGTTACAAGATTCAATGGTAGAATCAAGAGGAATCACACAAAGGTAAAATAACAATTCTCTATATATAATTAAGAACACTTCTGTCCACACAGAATAATCACAATACCTAAACGGAACTGCAAAACGATTTATTCGAATTCGCCATCAAAATTCCTGTCGAAATTCCACTATACGCAGTTCACGCATTGGCAAGAATCAGAGATCAAACATAAGAAAGCAGCAATCTATAGTAAAGAATGACATATATTGCAAGAGAGAAGACACCAAATATATGCTGCCAAAAGAGGAGAGCCGAAGCTTCTTTAACTGCATAGCCTCTCAAACTAGCAACTGCTCCCAACAAGATGGCACTTGGCATCGTGTACTGCAACAGAAGCACGAATCTATACATTTGGTCCCCGGCGATCAGAAAACCCATTCGATCGGCCCAATAGACGACAGCGACACCAATCAACGGGAGCACCAAAAGTCTTGTAACAATAATCCCAACTGTAGTTCGAATCCCAAGTCTCGATTCATTAGGCCCTTCGGCTAGCATACCTCCAAGAACTAGCATTACTGATGGCACCATTGCTCCAGCCACGATTTCTAAACTATCTATTATGAATGAAAGGGGTGCGTCGTTGCCATATATGATGGATTTGATCGGTGGAACCATACCGACAATAAAAGCCAATAATGTAGCAAATGTTGGTGGTTGAAGAATGTGGTGTATGGGAGTTTTCTCGGCTACGATTCTTATTCTTCTCACCATTCGAGGTTCGGCTAAACATCTAAGTGATTTTGGGCTTGCGGGACGAGCACCTGAATCTCCTTCATCCGAGTAATCAGCTTCAGTAATAGAACTTTGTGATAGGCTGGATGCATTTGCGAAAATTCTGGCGATTAATGGCGTTTTACAATGCTCGGTTTCTTTATCTTCCATTCCTGGCCATTCGGCTTCAACAACAAGCGGCCTACTCAGATCATTCGTGGGCACTTGCTCTTGAATTTCAGTCCCATCTTCTGTAACTTCATAGTACTCCATAGGAGGCTCCATCATGTGGTAAACGAGCGTATAGACAAGAAGCACAGCGACCCATTGAGCAAATGAAACATAAGCCGTCCCGGTTTTGTGACAATCAGGACCAAACGTATTATTGGGACTATGGCAAACCGATCCGACAATAGCGAGAGGGAGGTTACCAGTGTTTCCAAAAGCTGTCATTATAATCGTGAACCTAAAGAACTCTGGTGGAGGGCGGCACATTTTTGCAACTAAGAACCCCAAAACACAACCAATTGCGGTACTAAGAATAACATTAACCGGAATGAACCACCAAGCGACAAAATTCTTGAGAGTTATAATTTCACCTAGATGAATGAAGATCAAACATGGCAAGAACAATACAAACACAAGCTTGCTAAGAAGCTTGAAGGTGGCTCTTGGGATAAGTTGAGTTTTGGGGTTGGCAAGAATCAAACCAAAAACAGTGAGACATATGAGTTTCAACAAGGGAAGAACCGAGAGAACAATATCTTCACTTGTGGAGCGCACTTTGCTACCGTTTTGGACAATATGTGACTCCATTCGAGGATTTATGTAATTTAGATCCAAGACAATGGCAGAATACTTAAAACTTGCAGAAAAAAGGGCAAATTCAAGTTTTAGTTCAAGTTTTCAACCCAAATCCGACAACTTCAATTACTGCGCAGAAATTACAATATTAGAATCCACAAAATAGCATAGATTAAACACAAACATCGAAGGGAAGGACAAACTGTATATTCCCGCAGAGGGAATGAATATAAACCCAAGGCCTTGATAAACCCACAAATTAACAGATTAAAAAAGGAAAAAAAACACAAATATAGTGTTCAAAGAAGCCGACTTACAATTGGATTTGGAGAGTGAAAAGAATCCAAATTGGAGACGGAAACAGACGGATATCCTATGATATATTTTTCGAAAAAAAAAAAAACAAAACTAGAGAGTTTTAGTATATGATAATGTCTTTCTTTTTCGCTTTCAATCCTTAATGAAATATAAAATGTGTGGAGTAGCGCATAGCCGTCTAATTATTGAAGGTTTAAGTCATCAAAGAAATTATTGAAGGTGTAATTTGTTTTTTTCTGGAATATTGAAGGTCTAATTCATCGAATAAATTATTGGAGGTATAATTCATCAAAGAAATTATTGAAGGTGGAGAATATGCAAGATTTCATTTGTAGCCCTTAACAACTTGTTTACTTTCAAATTAGCCCTCAAACTCTTTTTGCATCACAAATGGCCTCATTGATTAAATTTTAAATAAAACAATTATTCCGTTGCCTCATTTCGATTCCCTTTAGTGCATGTGGTCATTTTTTCTACAAAATAATATTTTTGTCTGATTTTCTATGTATAAATTTTTAAATATTATTGATCTGATGTATTAACGTAAGGATTAGTTGAATTAATCATTTCCCTTAAAAATATATATATATACTAAGCAATAATAATTCAATTATAAAAAAATAAAAATTAAAAATTATCCATGAATCCAAGTTGTCTAGTTATTTTTAACTTTTGTTGATTGTCTAATAAAAATCAATTCCCACATTATGATTAAAGGTTACTACAACTTGTCATTTCAAATTTTATGTTTTTCATTTTAATAATTAAATTAAAGTAGTAGTTTATGTGATAAAAGTTTGTCTCTAGAAGTTGTATGTTTCATTTTTCTTTTTACTCTTAATTTTTTTGGGTAATTCTCCAAATCTTGTATGGTAGTATCATTAGTAGTTTGGACTACTCGGTCCGATGTGGCCTAGCCCGCTAGCCCAACTAGGGCTAAACCCAA
>JACFYI010003072.1:1131973-1186031 GCA_014898755.1 Handroanthus guayacan | reverse complement strand
TATATATATATATATCCATTTTTTGCCTATATCCCTAATCCCTCAACCAAAAACATACAAAAACACACTTATACATATATATCAAATATTACCATATGTAATCCATAAATTACCATTTTAAACCCACACAATTTTCCATAAACCTAAAAATCAATATCTATACACACATGACAACCAGCTAACAACCCTTTAGCCACCTTCAACACATTTACCATTACAACAGAACTCGACAGAGGAACACTGATGGCAACCAAGGCTAACATCCCTAAAGCCACACTCGGCCTAGTATTCATTAAATACGCCTGTAATAACTCCATTGTCTCGCAAACACCCTCATGATATCGCGTAAAAACTTTCTTCTCCCATTCTTTCCAATCTGAGGATTGTACGGGCCCTTGATTTGTGTTGTTGGTCTCCAAGGCTTTTAGTTTCTTGATCCTCATTTTTAGGACAATCATGTTTTCATCAACTGATTTTCCTTCACTTTGATCGTCTTGTTTTTCTGCGTTCATTATCGTAAGTTTGTTTCTTGACGAGGGATTCTTGGGAAATGGTTTTTGGGGTAATCTAGGAATCAAGAAAGAAGTTGGTGATGAGAAAGAAGTTGTAATGATCATGGTTATTTTGCAAGAATATTAGAGGATGTAATGTGTGGTTATAGAGTAGAATCAAGAAATGAGAAGAGGGTTTGATGTTTATATAATGTGGGCACGCTAGGAAAATGCGTAGACACAAAGATTGTATAATGGGATAATTAATTACTTCAACTATTCCTTGAGTATTGGCTTAATTATTTTTAAGTTTTCTAAATTACAGTAACAACCCCTGGCTATAAGAAAACACCAATTTCACAAACGGAAAATTTCTTGACAAATTTAATGAAATATGATACTAATGACATGATCATTTTGTGATGGTTATGGTTTTGACGATAGAAATCCATTAGCGTATACCATGTCATGATTAGTTTTATGACAACATTAAAATCCATAATAGAACCAATTTTGATGAATATGGGATTTCCCTCAAGAACCAAATTAAAATTAATCATTATAGAAATTTATTACAAGTTTGACACAAGCACTATAATTCATATCTATTTTGCTCTTTTAAAATATTTAGCATTTCGACATAAATCCATCAAAGGTTGCATCTAATATTGGAATGGAATCTATGCATCACAAATTTTCCATTACTGAATGGGCATTTTCTTGTATATTCAATGTCCTTATACATTTTTATTTATAGAGAATTTATTTGTAATGTTTCAATGAAACATGTTAGATTTTCGAGGGCTAAATTGTAATGCTACACAAGTTCTATTGAAGTTTACGCTTGACTATACTAATCGCGAGAAAGTGCTATTGTAATTTCTCGAACCAGAAAAGGTATTTATGTAATTAAGCTAAATTTAAGGAGTTGTTGAAGTAATTATCCTAATTTTGTATAGCGTATGTGTTTGAGTTAGTGTTTTATGAGGACAAGGACCGATGTGGACTGTTTCCCAAGGAGCACGGATTAGGCACACAGTTAAGATAGCCTTTTAAGTGAAGTTGCTTTAAAGGAACCTTTGCATGCGTCCCAAGGGATAAAAATAAAAGCGGATGATGAAACCCTAAGTTGCAGTAAGGAATTGATTTGCGTGTACAAATTTGCATATATTCCATGTTTCACTATTGTTGGAGTTTATATTATTTATTTATTTCAATTGATTATTTATTCTTAATTTATTTTATTTTCTAAAGAAGCATTAAGTGTGTAAAATATATATGTCTTGGATAAATATAACGTGCAAATTATAAACATTCGACTTGTGTCTATAAAGTAAAATGAAAAATTCAAAATGTCGATATTCAGCATACTTTTCTCCGTTATCACCTTTGTAATTTTAATAAGAAAATAATAATAATAAAAAAAAAAAGACATACGCATAGCTTGGTTTTACAATGTAATTAAGCTAGTAGTTCAAAGCATTAAAAAATGCAACATTAATTTTTATGTATAATTAATGATCATCTTTTTCTGAAAGTATCACTTAATTGCAGCTATATCGTTTAATATATAAATGCCGTTATTTAATTTATCTTCGTTGTAGCATTAATAAAAGTGCTAAAAAGAATGGATTAACCCCATGTTAAAATGCCACTCTTTTGATATTCTTTTAATAATTTTTTTTTCCATCTTTTAATTGTTTATTCTTTTAATAATTTTTTTTTCCATCTTTTAATTGTTTATAAGAAAATATGTAGACCCATTAGACCTTAATTATAAATATTCAAGCATTTAGCTTAAAATGTTCACGTGCATATCTCTGCATGTCTATATATGCTAGGTAGGGGTAGAAATAATCAAGTCGAATTTTCAATTTTAATTCATAATATTTTATTTTATTTTATTTTTTCCATTCAAATGTAAATTATAAGTTAGGCGTATAATAATAATTCTGTTATTTCTATGTATCTGTCATTAATTGCTTGAAATGGGCTCAAATTTGGCAAAGAAAATAGAAACTAATTTTATGTGGTTGAACCCCTGAAGCAACAAATACAAGTGATCACACATATACCGTTCGAATTAATTAGGCACATTAACTAGTTTTACAAGTTTGGTTTTTGGCCATGCACTTCCCAAGCTACAATTATTCGTTACTCTTCTATGAACCATTCTTAAAGGGATTACAATATGACACACACACACACACATGCATATATGTTTCCATATATGTATTTTTTTTTTGTTGTCTTATTTTGGCAATATATTTATGTGTGTGTGATTTCTATAGAATGTATTTTCATGGGTTGCACTTTTACTTTTTAAGAATTTCTCGATGTTTTTCTTTCTTTCTTTCTTTTTTTTTATTTCTTGCTGGATTAATGATTACCTTATTTTATCAATAAGGGTATAATAGTAATTTTAAGGTCAATTTATCAAAGAGAAAAATGAAAAGGGCTAAACAATGTTACTACAATACAATGTCCCCAGAATATTGGTTCAAATTTCACGTAAACAACATGATAATTTCTCTGTTAGCCCTCACATGTGACCTAATTCTCATGTTTCTTCTATCTTCTAAAGGCACTAGACTAACTTTATCATCAAAGGATTTAACGTGTGACACCTTCTAATTCCTTCAACAAATTATTCATGTTTCGGTGGACAAATTCTCTCCCTACTTCACTTATCTGGAAAACTCACAATTTTGCCTCTACTTTGAATCATCCCCATCTTTAGCTCTCTCGAATAAGGTTTTCTAACGTGAATAAAGAAATCATTTTGTAGCACCAATCTAATACTATATACTTAATTAATGAAAAACTTAAATCACACATAAAAATTTCCAAAAATGGGAAAAATACCCATCCATGTGATGGAACCCCCAAGAAAAAAACCTACATAATGTATAGGGCAAACATAAAAAAGAAGAACTCTTTTAATACCTTAATACTAGCTTTGTTGGTAATATGATGGCTACTTCAGAAATTTTGGTAACTTGAAACAGAATATTGTATTGTGCGTGGAGTAAAGGGTAGGAATGGACCCCTCCCCTCATGATCAAAGAAAGTGGAGTCGTAGAGATTTCAAATTCTTTTCCCATAATTTAGGAATAATGGGATGATTTATTAGTATTTGATAGCCTAAAGTGGGTACTTTATGGTTCAAAATTCAAATTAAAAAGAAAATGTACATGCACCATTATGGCTCTAGTTCGAATATATTCAATCAATCCTTTTATTTAATTTTATATAATAATAGTCGAAAAACAAAATTGAAGCGAATTAATAAAGCTTAAAAAAAAAAAGAAGGATATAATTCAAGAAACAAATGAAAGTTAAAATTAAAGAAAAATTTCCTATATATCTTTTAAAATAAGTATAACTTCAACATCTTATTAAGAAACATACTACGTTATTTATTTCAGAGGCCTTATGCTGAATAAAAAAAAGAGTGGGGCTCTTGAAAAAATAATTATCAATTATGTATATTAGTGTGTTTGTGAGTTTGTAATTTTTGAAATCATGGTAATTAGGCAATGTACAATTGGAATATTATGCACATAATTAATTGAGGAATTATAGGTAGGGTCTTTTATGATAACTGAAATACGAGTAAAATTAAATTATACCCTTTGGAGCCGAATTTAATGTTCTACTACATAGAAAAAAAAAATTGCTTCTTTATAAAGCAGAAGCAATGCCAAACACCATCATAGTAACATAAAAGGTTGACTAATTTTCAAGAGAAATATCATCTTTTTATATTTTTTTTCCCCCTTTTTCTTTTGTAGTTTTGATAACATATAATTTGATAAGTAATTTCATTGTTTTGGAAATTACAGTCGCCCATAATTCATAAACAAAAGCAAACTTTAAATAGGCTGATATGTAATATATATGCTTTCTCAGTCGTCAACTCGAGTCAAATTAATAATGTCGCAAATTGCAAGCACGACATCCCTTTGTGCATTAGTTGCTAGTTAGGGCGCTCCATACAACGGATGTCAGGTTTTCCTTTTCTCCTTTCTCTATTTAGCGTTTTCACGTACAGATTTGCACAAGTTATGCATGCATTGAACTCATTCTAAATTCAAAACCAAGACTAGTTCATTTCTATTGCTCTTTTGAGCTCAAGATTATGTATCATCGAGTCATAACCTGAGAAACAAATTACAAAACTACTGATTCCTTATAGAAGGAAAGTAATGTGTTCATCCACAATTTCATGGACTCCTAGAGCGTCTAAAAACCTGTAGAGTTAGACTAAGACATGGAATGAGTCTGCAGTCCAAAATGAAGGGTGAGTCTGTAGTCCAAAATGAAGGGTTAAGAGTCCAAAACAAAGAGTCAGGAGTCATAGGCAAAATCGCTTACATCTATTACATCGCTTGAGGATCCACACCCGAAATCTATCCCACATCCCATGCACAAGAGTATCTAAGAGAAGGAGTGCTTTAATTTGAAGCCCGCTAGTCAAATATGGCAGAGGGACCGGATGATGGTAGTGGAATGGGCTATATTGGCCGTTGTGGCGAATGTGCACCTCTTTGTTGTGAGTGCAATCTTGTACGAGTGGATGATTCTACTATAGATGAAGCATTGGGATCACACAGATGTATTCTATATCGTTTTTGTATCTACGTCAACTGTCGCATTTATTAGTGTAGCACTGCATGCTTGTCCCCTGATAAGAAAGCTAAGACATGTATCAACTGTTGTTGAGCCAGAGCCTCAATGAGAACCAGTTCCCGTCGTGTGGACAACATTAGCAATCAAACAAGAGACGTTTCATCTGATGTTGAGCCTTTCCTGCAATGTGTTGAACATTAGTAGTCAAAAAACAAGAAATATCATCAAATATTATCAATGGTTACATCGTTTCCCTGTTTTTCAATATTCTAGAAGTTGAACCACTCTTAAGTACTTACAAGCTAATGGGATGTGTATCAGAGTATGCTATATAGATATCCTGATCCACGATTTGCAAGCTCAGTACACGTAAAAACATTCTCAATTCTCAGTACTAATGCTTTATTATAACCTGAGAAAGCGAAATATATGTAGTTAGGCCAAATTCTCTTTTTCCCAAACTGCTTGAAGTACAATGCTAGAAATTGCTCAAGTAATATACGAAGCATGCCCTATAGAGGTGGTGGTGCTTCTACTTTCTGTTCTGTGCTGCTGTCATTATTACCTTGGCCAATAACACACCCGTCTTGCAAAAATTTATTTTCTGGGGTAAATTTTTCTTGACTTTTCTACTGCCCTCAATTTTCCAAAGATGCCATGATGCGGGTTTTTGGTGGAGGTGAAGCATCTGCAATAGGTGCAACTAGTCCGGGCTTCCCTTCATCAATTACCGCATTAACCAACCCTTACTCTTTTGCCTCCCAAGCGTTTGGAAAATTATCACAATCAGTATAGGCCTCAATCTGCAATATGATTGCAAGAATCCAAAAGTCAAAGAAGTAGCAAAAAATGGGGGGGAGGGGAAGTAATATCCACAAAAAAGAAATGGAATGATGGAGGGGGAGGCTTAGTGTGGATAAGCCAACCTGTTGTTCAGGCTCCCCTGACTCGTGATAGTATCTTGTTCAGCTTAACTTTGTGACAAGCCATTTCTCTAATGCGAATGCTCATCTCTGTTGCCTAGAATAAGAAAAAAGCAACAAAATATGATGTATAATCCATCTCACTAGTAAATATGATCATGGAGAAAATCCCCCGCATATTGTCACACTTGCTCCACACCAAAATTAATTTAAATTTACTCAAGAGAGTCCAATGGAGATAGGAACTGATAATAATGAAAGTCAATTTCTTCGAGCATTTAGGACTAACGACACCAGTTTGTATGCAGCAATAAAAAGGTGCAACATCAATATAAAATTCCAAATGAAAGAGCTAGCCATTATTGCTCAATACCTTTCTTATCTATGGAAATAAAAAGTGAGTCCGGGAACTCTTTACAAGTTACACAAGTGTCAGAATGATTTGCTTAGGCCAATGTGAGTACAATACGTTATAACCAGCACGAACAAAGGACACGAATCAAGTATATGAATGACTTGTATCTAGGTCATCAACGTTAAGAACCATGATATTGGCATATTGCTAAGTGGATAATTGATGACAATAAAAAGAAACTGGAAACCACATAAAGAAGTCCATTCCTTCTCAATTAAGAGCAAACAAGAAGAAAAATAGAGATAGTGAGAAGCCCAAAAAGGACAAATGAAAGACATACTTTGTCCCCAGCTGTTCCAAGTGGCTGATGGATCATGACTCTTGCATCTGGCATGCAGAAACTTTTACCTTTAGTACCAAAGGCAAGGAAGAAAGCGCCCGTGGATGCAGCAAGACCTATAAAAATGGTAGATACATCGGCCTTGCACGATTTTATGGCATTGTATATACCCATTCAAAAAAGGGATTTCAAGGAAAGCTAATCCAATAACTTCAAAAAAATAAAATAAAATAAAATAAAATAAATAAATAAAAATAAAAAATAAAAGAAAGCTAATCCGGGAGCAAGGAGCTTATTTCTTGCATATGGAAAAACCAATAAATTGTCTTTATGCCTTTGAAATTAGCTATGGAGGCAAATAACAAGGAACTTAGTTCTGCACCATAAATAAAGGGCCAAGAAAATCAAGTCCTGGCAAAAGTTGACTTGTGCTGTCCAAGCTGCAATAGGGAATATCTAACTTAAATATTTTGAGTCGTCTCATAAACAAATTCCATTTCATCAAAGCCAATTGTTGGTTAGAACTTTTTTGAAGGAAATGACATGAGTATAACTAAATTATTGCAATAATGTTAAGCTTCATCAAGAAGCACCAAATATGGCATCTCAGCCAAAGGGGTCGAAAATCAGACTCACCAGCAGCGACGGATCCACTAGGTGAACTAATGAACAATCTGATGTCTCTTTTGGCGTATTCTGAATCAAGCAACAATAGCTGACCTATGATGACTTCCGCAGTCGTATCATTTATCTGTTCATCATCAATTGATTTCCACTGAAAACAAGTTAAAAATCATCTCAAGCAACTTATTATTACTTAAGAACAATATCAAAACAAATTAATTCATTCACATTTAACAAAACTGAATACAAATTCCTTATGTGGCCATATGCTTTCATGTAGGTGGAAATGTATTCATTCTTCAGCTGAGAATCAATATCTTCTCTAAAACCCATTCTTCACACTCCCAAATAGAAAGCATTGAATATAATGAATCAAATACAAAATCCCATTTCAAAACTCGGAATCCATCAGCAACATAAAAGAAATAGAGAAAATCCTGGTTACCTAAGAAGATAATCCTCTGGCGAAGAAGCATGTTGGTGGTATCAAGCTCTTTAAATCTCGGCGGCTAGGAAGGAGCTGCATATTTCGACACATTCCACTTGCTCGGTAGACTCTGGTAAGGCTCCCACGTTCAAGCTGCCATGGCTTCCACTAATGCTGGTATTTTGACTGATGCTAATATATTTGGCAGCGGTCACTTGAAATGACTGGTGGCATTTGTTGTGGGATCGGCTGAAAATGGAGGCTCCACGGCTGCGGCGGCAGCAGCAGGTCTTGAATGAGTTGAGGAGTTTGTGGGGAACGTTAGACAGCCCCACTCCATATCTCTCCGTGTCTGAGCTTGCCTTTTTCTTCTTCTTTTTTTTTTTTTTTTTTCCTTCTTTTTTTTTGGGATGGCGCCGGGGGGGAACCGTGTCTGAGCTTGGTTTGTTGCTGATTCTGCCGAAAATTTCGCTCGTGAAAGAACGAGATTGGGGGTCATTCCGTACGACGTAGTTTCTGGAATTTCTGTTATTAACATGATGACCCCATAGAATTTAGAAATAGAACTGGAAGTCCTTGTAGTTGCCAAGGTTGGCAACAATCCATGTGCTTTAGAAAAAGTTACATTTTTTCCCCTCAATTAATAAAGAAAGTCATTCTAAAACCCACATTCAAGTTTTAAAATGTAATTGATTCTCTCAAAAAGTCTAAAATCCACGTTTAGGTTTAAGAGCATTTACTTGTTTCAATCATGATTTTCCTACTCAAAAAGACATAAAAAGGCATTCTTTTATATTGATTTTGGAAGAAAAAAAATATTGAAATTTCCATTAAAATCATGCATTTTAATTCATTAAGCTACAATTTACATGTCTATCCTATTTATTCTAAATTTTTTATGAAGATTAACTGAAAAGCTTAAAAAAGAATGTTATTTTGAAAAGTGATAAAGATAATTCACGGCCCCTATAAATAACATATGAATATTATTTTCATTTTTCAATCTAACAATAAGATCAACTCTAGTAACCTAATAGTTAAGGTTGATATTTTCAACATGTATACATCTTTTTATGCAAATCTCATGTATGTAATATTTATCTCATTTCTTTGTATATAATTTGAGGATATGAGGGGTGGGGAATATGAATTCACCTTGATGTCCCTTTACACTATGTTTGTACAAGACTTGTGGTGAGAAAAAGAAAAGAAAATGCAATATATATATATATATATTTGTTTATTTGATCAGTAAGTAAAATATTAAGGAAATGAAAATTTGAGAGAAAATTTAGTTTAGTTGAAAAAAAAAAAGGTAATTTTTCTAAGAAAAATAAAAGAAAAACTTTGTTAGGTATCTCTGCTTTTTCACTATATTATGAATTTTCTTTTCCTTATTTTTTTCTTGATGTAATCAAACAAATTTGAAATTTCATATTTTCTTTTCTTTTTCCATAACATTATATATTCCTCATCAAAATCTTCAAACCAAACATATTGTTAAAATTGAAAAGGCTATGTCACTCAATCCAAATGACAAGTAATATTTATCTCATTTATTTAAACTTAGTGTCACTTCTCTTTAAAGTAGTCCACTAATTTTAATTACTACCGCAGTTAAAAGTCCCCACCCTTCACAGTTTCCGGTGTGATTTGCAAGGTTACCAAAATCACTGGCCCTTCTTATACTAGTTCCTAAAATACTTGGTACATATGGCAGATATAGCAAATTCAAAGGGGGTGACTTGCAATTAATCCCGTACTGCAAATAAAATCAAGGTTTAAAGGAGAAAAAAACGGGTGAAATTATTCCTATTTTCTACTGCCAAAGAGATAGAAAATGGCGAGGTTTTCTGTGGGTGGAGATGAAGACGAAAATGAAGAGAGGCCGAGCAACGATAGGCCCTTGCCCAAGAAACCCCGAATAGCAACTGTCATTTTTGGAGGCATCAGAAAGCCGAACGCCGCAGCTCCCTCCACCTCCAATGCCAGGGCTGGCGCCCCCGTCTCCACCCCCACCCCCGGAAACCCCTCTGCTCCTCAGTCGCCCGCTTTGGGAGAATTGCCGCTAGAGGATTCAGGTGCAACAGAGGAGGAATCTGAAGCGGGAAGCTTCGACGCATCGGACGGTTCGTCGCCTGGTTCCTCATCAGAAGAGGAAGAGGAAGAAGAAGAAGAAGAGGAACAGGAAGAAGGGGAAGGAGAACAAGTAGGGCAAAATCAACGAAGTGGAAACGATATCCAACCCAATGAAGCACGAGTAGAGTCTACACCAAAGGGAAATAGTTCGTGCCTTGACTCGTTGGGCGCCGGTGGGCCAATTCATGTAACCCTAACGGACACGGACGTGTTGGATTGCCCCATATGCTTTGATCCTTTATGCTCCCCCGTCTATCAGGTCCCTCCATTTTCATGAATATTTCATTATTTATCGGTCTCCTTTAAGAGAAATTGTCAATGTCCATGCTCTTCATCTCCTCCATGCTCTTCATCTCCTATTATAGTGGATTATAATCTTTGTCTATGTTAGTGTGGTTACTTGATAAGCTCATAATGAAAAATAATATGAAATTCTCTTTTATTTGGTTTTGCACTTGGAAACCTATAGAATACTTGAAATGACCTTTAATTTAGTATTGATTTAGTACTGACTGACTACTTGAAGTTCATGTCATGTTTAAACCTCTGTATATTATTGAGCAATGACTTTTGTTTCATATGGCTGCCGATATGTGCTATTGATAATTTTCATAAAACATTAGCTTCTTCCTAGGTGTATCGATAAGCTGTAGTGACTAGCATTGATTCCCTTGCAATGTGAAGAATTTTTCACCCAACAATTTCTTACCAGATGTCAAAACGAAATAGCAAGGGTTATTGTTGGAATTGTTGTTAAAATAACGAGTTAAGCTTCCCATCAACCAGCATGATAAATGAATTGGGTTGGCTTGGAGGTCATTGTGGGAAGTTAATTTTACTTCCAACTTTTGAAAGTTGATTCTATCATGATGTCCATTTAGTCTTGGCAAAGATCACGGGTCAACTTGTGAATTCAGATAGAAGTCTGTTGTTATTGGCTGTTCTTTTGGATACTATTCGTACGGTTACAGTCCAATACTGTGACAAGCTGGTCAAGTATGAATCAAAGATAAGAGTTTTGGTTCTATTTGGTGACTGTTGATTTTAAGGCCCTGCTATTCAAATGTCTGAAATTGGACCATACATACAGAGATCTTCATAGAAATTGTTATCTTGTTTCACTAGATCAGAGAACCATTTTAGTAAATTCAAAGTTAATTCTTATTCTAAGGCTTTCATATGATCATGTATCCTAATTAAAATAAACCACCTGCAAGTGCTGTAGAGATCATGATGCCGTCTACTTTGGTTTTTGCTGGTACAGTAATGATGTACTTTATATTAACTGTTGCAAAGCACATTTTTGAGCCAGGGATTAGGGAATTGATTGTTGAAAGTTGTTATGGCATTTGATTATTTACGGGATGCTCTGAACGTTTCTAAGTAGGCTTTTTGCTGCAACACTTTGGAAAGTGAAATGAAGGACCTACAGTGGCATTTGCTATAGCCAGAATTGGAACATGGATGTCCTAATGTTCATTATTTCTTAGCTCTACTTTTTTGGCTTTAATTAATTCTGTGTTTGTATTGTGGCTTTCATCAGTTTTTTTTGTTACATTTAGCTTTTCATGAGATAGCCTCCCAAGCTGTCTAGAGGTTTGGCATCTCGAGTTATCCACTGTTATTTGTTTACTCAAGTCTGCTGGTAGTTGAGGCTTCAGTTGGCTTTATTAGAGGGGTGAAAGAAATTAGTTTAATACAAAAGGTGATGAGTAGCTAACTTTGTCATAGCATAGTTGGATTGTTTTTTTATTCACAAGAAGCATAGGTGTTCCCCTACCATGATCTTTGAGAGTAGGTGCATGATCTCATCTTTTCTAAGCTATCTGAAATTTCTTCACATAATATTATATTCCAAAAGCAAGTTCTGAATCTTCTGCCTCGGGATAGAGAGCTAGAGTGACAGTGGGAGAGAGAGAGAGACTCTCTCTCTCTCTCTCTATATATATATATATATATATAAGCTTTAGCTTTGAATCTTTTTTCTGTTTTTAAGTTCAATTAAGGCTTTCTTTAGGAGAAGACGATTACTATGCCAGAATTTGTGGTTAATTTCTTAATAATTCATGACAATATTTTTACTCCAGAAAGCTTGTTCATTTGATCAACGAGCTATATCAACTGTTAGGACCTTCACAGCTGGCAGAAACTTTATGTTTTTATGATCTGGCAATTTCACGCTATCACTGTCACAGGGTTTGATGAAAATTGATTTGACACATATTCATCTCTCGTTTTTAATCTAGTGTGAGAACGGGCACATAGCATGTGCTTCATGCTGCACCAAAATAAGGAACAAATGTGCAAATTGCTGCTTGCCAATTGGATACAACCGTTGCAGGGCCATGGAAAAGGTTCTTGAATCAGTCAGAACCGGATGTCGAAATATGCCACATGGGTGCAAGGAGACATTTAGTTACAGTCAAAAACTCACTCATGAAAAGATATGCAATTATGTTCCTTGTTCATGCCCTCTTTTCTACTGTGAGTATGTTGGCGTATCCAAGAACTTGTACTCTCACTTTGCTCTACAACATTCACTTGCCTCCAAACAATTCCGTTTCAGCTCTGCCATCTCCATCTTATTGGACAATACTCGGAAGCACGTTTTTCTTCAAGAAAGGAGCCAGAGTACACTTTTTGTCCTCAATCGTTCTATCGAATCTGTTGGAAGTTTTGTCAATGTTGTTTGTATTGCACCGCCTTCAGCAAAGAGACCATTCTTGTATGATCTTACAGCAACTGCTGGAGAGAGCTCCATCAAACTAAAAACGTTTGCAGAGTGCATGCCAAAATGGACGGAACAGCCCCCCACGAAAATGTATCTTGTAGTTCCTAAAGATTTTATTAGCTTAACTGGACAGCTCCGATTGGACCTTATCATATGGAGAGACCCTGCAATTTCCAGTTGAAATTTCCAGTGGCATTATTCTTCTTTCGACTCCAAAGTTATGATATGTTTCTGTCACGACTTGTTTATGTGGAACTTGAGTGTAATAAATGGTGATGTATTTGGATCTTCTTTGTTGAATTGCTTTAGCTTGAAAATTTTGTGTATACTGTGTCTAATATTTTCAAATTGGTCGCAAGTGTATGCGATGTATGTTATATATCGACATTATTTTTCTTCTATAACTTGCACGAACTTATGTGAAAACCTCTGTTGACTCTGGCCTAACCTCTCTGCAACTTCTTTTGTTTATTTGGGATATTTGGGCTGTGATTTTTTAGGGTTCTTTCAGCTGATGTTGGGAGAATTGAGGTTTATTTGATTTGTATATTTTGATTCTTGAACTTTGATTCGTCTGTAGCTTCTTGTGGAAATGTTATATTACTTCAGTGCTCCTTTGTCGTGTTAGAGGTGATTCTTGAAATGCGGTCTCTTTACGTCAACGCAGTGTATAATTTCGCTATTAACATGACATTCAATATGGTAAAATCGTGTTTCTCGCTGAGGTATATGTACGGTCAAAATTTTTAGTAATTATTTTGAATAATTTCACATCAGTAATTGAAATGGATCTCAATCAAAAGATGTGGACATTTAGGCTGTAGCATGTTACATTCCGTACAAGAATAACCTTCCCTTTGTTTCGTCTTATTTTGTTCTTCTACATTTTTTTCTTTTTTCTTTTTTTTTCCTGTTTAAGAAAAGAGCTAGGAAGCTAAATCACAAGCAAAAAAAATCTCATTACCTTGTATTAGTCTTTTTTTTTTTCCTTTTCTTTTTGGTTAGGGGAAAAAAAAAGAATAATTAAACGAGTAAACAAAGAACATAATAAAGCTGCGATTTCATGCATGTTTTAGCTGAATAGTAGTCCAACCTAAATTTGCAAGATCGCCGAATGATGTTGTTAGGGACATAGGAATGTACCTTAAAGCAATGATGATGTGTAGATTTTATTTTATGGGTACATTTAAAAGTGTATCATGTAAATTTATGTAGATATTTATTTTCAAATTAAAATACACTAGACCAAATTATAAAAAATAGAAAAAAAAGCCAATTTTCAGTAGTTTCTTGCTTCCGTTCTTCTCTATCTCGATGATGTTCTTCTTCTTCTTCTTCTTTTTTTTTTTTCCTTTTTTTTCGGTCTTATTTCCTTTGTAATATAAGTTTTTAATTTTGTTTAGGAAACAATAAAAACAAGCATTTTTCAACTTTTTATTTGTCACATTGTTAGAATTCCACATCAGAAAAATATAAGAGTTATGATATATTTATATAATCTTGGGCAATTTTCATCTCACAAGCTAGCTTTTGGAGTTGAATTAGGTCCAAACTCCATTTTCAATATAGTATCAGAGCCAATCCATTCCTGATGTTGAACTATTTATTGTATACTTCATATTATCTCATGCTCCAAATGTTCATTCCTAGGTATGTGTTGTTAATTTGTCCACCCATTTCATATTATTTCACGCTCCAGATGTTCATTCCTGGGCATGTGGTAGGTGCGTTAGAATCTCACATCAGAAAAATATAAGGTTTATGACATCTTTATATGGTTTTTGGTAATCTCCACCTCACAAGCTAGCTTTTGGGGTTGAGTTAGCTTTAAAGTCCATTTAAATTTGATACTAAGAAAAAGATTGTGATAAAAGATTTTATGGTCAAATATTTTAACATCTTGGTTCATTTTAAAAATTCCCGAAACATACCCCTCATCTCGAGACATATGAACATCTTATCCTTTTAAAATGGCGATCCCAAGCAATTATTGTGGTATTATATGTTATAAATAATTAAAAAGCAAATGCCACACCTATTGAACGAAAATGAAAGCAAACACTAAAGCACTTTTTACAACAGTTTCATGATTAACTTATAAGCTTAAATAACTAATAAAATCCAAAAGCATCCTTACCCACTAATCATGATTTCGAGGCACATTAGCGGCATACTTTCTGGGAATTAATTTGCTTTTTTCTGATAAAATATCGCAAATTTATTAAACCATCAATTTTTCTATTAACACAGCTTGTTCTCACTCATGATGTTAATTTTTCCAATTAAGTCCCACCATACCCCTTCTATTCTATTGATCTGGAAGGTTTAATTTAGATCGATCCATTTATGAAGGATAATAAATCGAATATAGAAATCATAAGGCCCCTCAAATGGTTTGTGGGAGGTCTAATTTGAGTCGGTTTATTATTTATGAACGAGTCGGATATAGAGATTGTACATAAGTTGAATGGAAAATGAGATTAATCTAAAATCAAAGAGAATGTACAATTACGGCATGATTGGTATACATGAATGGAATTAGATAGAAATGGAATGACCTTATGAATGGAATAAAGATGGGAAATGAATGACATAACTATTACTTTTCCTATGATTGGTATACACAAGGAATAAGAAATGAATGACATCATCATTACGTACTTAATTCCAATATTTTAATTAAATAATATTTTCAAATAAATAAATATTTTCAGATATATATTATTTCTTAAATAAAAAATTTTTAAATACATAAATATTTTATTTACGTGAATAATACTTGATAAATTTTAGCATCTAAATAAATAAATATTTCTAAATAAATAACTTTTAAATAAATAAATAATTTTAGATAAATGAATATTTCCTATATAAATATTTTTAAATAAATAATGCTTTTGAACAAATAATATTCTTAAATAAAATAAATAATTTTTAAGTAAATAAATATTTTTAATAAATAAAAAATATTTTTAAATAAATATGATCCGAAACTCTGTGAAAATTCGAGGCTTATTTAATTTTATGAAGGATAATTTTATAATTTATAAATTATAGTCTATTCCTAATCTATTGGGAATAGCTAATACCATGGGGGTGAGAAGGAATGGCTAATCCCATACATTTGGGAATAGGCATTCCTACGGGAATGAGAATTCCATTCCTTCAATCATACCAATCAAGAGTTTTGAAATGAATTAGGGAATATCTATTCCATTCCTGCCTCATTCCTGCATACCAATCATGCCGTTAGAGTCTACGAGGTTAGGAAAACTCTATAATACTTAAATCAATAAAAGTCATGCATGACATAAGGGAAAATGGCCCGGAAAACAATAAATTTTTAAGTTAGCATAAGTCATAAGAAAGAAAAAACCAGTCACGAAAACGTACTCCAATACTTAAATTAGTAGAAATCTAAGATGGGATACATGTCATGTAAGAGGCTCAAAACCTTATGTTGAGGGTACTTATAATGTATAGTCCCTAATTTGATCCTATATCTCTTCAAGCTTTGGTTGGGTTACGTTCGACTTGGATAAAAAGATGTGAATCCTGAAATATATGCACATTTCATTTCAAATATAGGGGTACTTTTGTCAAATACCACTTTTGCTATTTCATATCATGTATAAATATCAAGAGCCCTTCTCTTTGCTTTCTACCAAAGAGTAGCAAAAAAAATGGGTGCTCTCGACTATCTCTCAAACTTTTGCACTGTCACCAGCACAAGAACCAAAAGGAAACCAATGCAGGTACTCATTGCCTCCAGCAAAACACATTTCTTATAATCACACACAAAAACCCCTATCACTGTGTGTTAATTTTTTTTTTTTTTTTTTTTCTCTGTTTATTCTGCAGACTGTTGAGATCAAAGTCAAAATGGACTGTGATGGATGTGAAAGAAGAGTCAAGAATGCTGTCAAAAACATGAAAGGTTCTCATGTTATATAATTTCTCCTCCTAGCCCATGTAATTGATAGAGTAATATTTTTGAAATTTGAAAGAATTGCATTATGTGAAAGTCATGTTACAAAGCTTCAATCTTATAAAATTCTAAAGAATTAATTACCAACATCTCCAAAGATTTGAACTGTTTTTAAAACGAAACTCCTCTATTTTTAACAATTATAAGAACAGCTTGATGTTTGCCTTCACCTTACAGATTTCACGTTATTAGTTGTTGTAACAAAAACTTTGACACACCTGTCTTTGTTATAACGAGGCGTATTTACGATTTTAAAAGATAGGTAAAGTATTTTGTTAATGGGCTAGAGCTCTTCATGTTTAGTAGTTAATTCAATTTTATATACTCGACATATATTTCTATAAAATACAAGATGAAACACTTTCATAGTATATAACCCTGAAAGAACCAAAAAGTATATACCACAATGATTAATGCAAGAATGTAAAAGGGCTGTTTTCATTTTGTACAACAATTTTTTTATTCTCTGATTTTCTGTTACTATATGGATAATTTATACATGTTACAGGAGTAAGAACTGTGGAAGTTAACAGAAAACAACACAGAGTAACAGTTAGCGGATTCGTTGATCCAAAAAAAGTCTTGAAGAGAGTGAAAGACACTGGAAAGAGAGCTGAATTCTGGCCTTATATCCCTTACAATCTAGTCCAATATCCTTATGTTTCGCAAGCTTATGACAAAAGGGCTCCCTCTGGCTTTGTGAGAAATGTTGCTCAGGCTGTTCCTATGGTTCCTAATGCAACTGAAGAAAGAATTACATATTTATTCAGTGATGATAATCCAAATGCCTGTTCTGTCATGTGAAAATCCTTGTCTGGCTGAAAAAGGTGAATTGCTATATATTTGTATTGCTATATTTACTGTAACAGACTTTTTTATCTATACAGTAAGATGAGGGAATAATTGCATGTATTTGAGGCATATCATATGTAATTTTTGGACATATTTTTGATGTTGTCTGATTTAGTTACTTGTCTTTGTGGATGTAGTTTCTTGTGTAATAGTTTTTACACTGTTATTTTCTGTAAAAGTTCTTCTAAGTGCCCTTTGTATGGAAAATGATTTTCCTTATCTACGCTGTTATTATGAGGATTTTTTTTTTTCAATGTAATGTTCAATTGCTACGCTAGCCGTCACCTTTTGGATGAAATGACACTCCCTTCAACCTTTGAATGAAGTAGCACTACTTCCCCATTCTTTTATAGATGAGTTGCAGGATTTGATCCCCAGTCCTCACACCTACTAACTCTACCTTTAAAAATTGAAAGAGGCAAAAAAATGAAAAAAAAAAAAAAAGGAAAAAAGGTAAAAAGCCATGCCAAAGCTTGGTCATATTTTGGAGTTGGTGAGATATTCAAATTTTTTGGTTTGTCCAATACACTTTTGTTCAATAGGATTAGTGATTGATGAGGCAAAAGAAGTTCTGCAAGAAATTGACATATCCGCTAAGGTGAAAGAGGTAACATTTATGGGACAATGGTGAAATGTCTTTTGTTTTCATACTTAATTTATTTGGGTGTCCTGGGGGGACCAATTGATGAGGTTCATGAGTGGAGGTACAATGCTTTAAGAAATTAACCTAAAATCATATAAAACGATTAAGGTTATTGAGATAAGTCCAAATAAATATTCTTCATGAAGTCAAGAAAGATCTAAAATGAGAGTAACAAATTAATACAAATTTTTTTTCTTAGTTATTGTACAAGTATTTATAGAAAGTTACATGTAAAATATCATGGAATCTAAAATCATATAAAACGATTTAGGGTCGTTGAGAGAAGTCCAAATGAAAATTTTTCAGGAGTTCAAGAAAGATCTAAAATGAGAGTAACATATCAATACATATTTTTTTCTTAGTTACTGTATAAGTATTTATAAGAGGTTACACGAAAAATATCATGTGAACTACACATGTTAAAATTAAAATTGCTAAATAGTCATTATATACGACCATTCAATATGCAATTTTAATTTTGATTGAGTTATATTTGGGGCATAATGTAAAACAATATCACTTTTATATTTATTTCAAAATCGAATCTAAACGATGAGACGTTTTAATCATAACATTAATCATTTTGAGAACTTTTCAAAAATTCTTGAAAGCATGTCGGTTTATGATTACATAGGTCCTAAATTGTTGAGACATCTCAAATTTTGTACATTGAAAAGGTTGACCTATCTGTCAAAGTGCATGTTTTAAAATCTTGCTAATGATGGTCTTAAAAGAGTGAACATTCTTTCTTGAAAAGCAAGTGGAGAAACCAGCAAAGATGTGGCAAAGTGAGATTTAAAATGAGGACATGACAACTTTTTTACTCGTGGTAATAGAATAAGATTAGTTCTTGGTTTTAACCCCATATGGTGGAAGGGATCAAAGTGAGACATATTTTTTTTGCAAAAATAATGCTTTTATGACTTGGTTCACATAGGTATTAGGTCTTTGCGGTTCAATTTCATAAGAGTACTTGAGAAATCAGCCCTGATCTTTTTTTTTTTAGAAAAAAAAAAATCTTAGGCACTTATATATTCAAATAAATAATTGTTATTTGATTCGGATCGATGCCTTTGCGACTTACTTTGATAATATAATTTAGGAATATATATATGTGTGTGTATGTGTGTGTAAACATTGTAAAGTATGCGACATCGATATAATATAACTTTTGATATTGATGTGATATCATATAGATTGGTCGAATTTTAATTATTTTGCATTAATGATTTCATCTAGCTATGTTAAGGTTCTTAATATTAATAGCAAATGATCAAGACACACTTGGACTTGTTTCTGCATAAGCTACCAATGCACGATATGATCTTCAGTGCTAAAGAACAATTTTAAGTGAGAAAAACATTTGCTAATAATAATAATTTAGCTCTTTTCTAGCATGAGACTTAGCTACAAAACGCATTTAAATAATTATATATAGAAAATAAGAATAATAGGAAAGCAAGAGGAAAGATTTCAAATAGTTATTATAATTAGTATTAATTACATACTAAATTTTTTTTTTCCCGGGAATCGATCCCGTCACTTTGAATACTCATTTGAAATTCGATCCGTGTCCGATCCATTTATAAGATGTGTCACAAACCATGTTCATCCTCCAAGTTATCCCTACTTTGGTCACATGTCCGCACTTATTAGGTCCGTCAAATTGCATATTAAAAGTTGGAACAATAATGAACCATTAAATATATTTAGAACTACCCCAAAAGTAGTTCGGCAATGGTCTGTTTTTTCGGCAAAAAGCTATTATCCATTGAAATTAATTAGATAAATTAATCGAATTAAAGCAGCTACGCGGTGACAATTTTGTAAATAATTAATGGAAAAGGTGAAATTTTTTATATTGAAAGCAAGAAAGCAAAGGCCAATCTTTCCGGCGATTCATATTGCTTGTAATTGTCTTATATTGTTTATGAAAAGAATCATCTTTGACTAATGTCACAAATGAATATGCAGACATAATTGAGCTTTTGGTGCTTAGCTTAATTGAAGATTAAATAATCATACTTATTATATAGTTAAGAATATCCACGATGTCATATTAATGTAAAAATTGTTATAAATTGTATGGTGCATAAATTTTTTTACTTTGTAATGAGACGATAATTCTTACAAAATTTAATAGTAACAAATACTATGTTTAAGTTGTTGTCTTGTCGCAAGCTATATGAAATTTTTTATCATTGATATATAGTTGTCATTGATTGGTAACAATGGTATTAAAATTTTAATTTTTTATCATTGCTAGCCAGGTCATAATAATAAGAGAAGATTATTGTAAGTATGACTAACAACAACAAAACTAATTGCAACAAAAACTTTATCATCAAGTGTTATTAATAAAAATAAAAATTAATATAACTTAATATATAGCATTAGCAACAGTTTTAGCATTTTGGATAGATTATGGTGTTTTGACTATGCAATTTCATGGAACTAAATAATGTAAATTATAAAACCAGGTAATTAATTTTAGTGTTACTTTACTTAAGATAGATGAAGTACTTTAACATCGGATATTTTACTTCTTATGTTGATGAAAACCTTGGTATATGCTTGGAGGCAAACAAAGTGCCACCTCTGCTTTGAAAGTTTATAAATATATGGGAAAATTACCTCTACACTTCTCTGCATCTAGGTTTGACATAATTATCAAAATATCATTGAGGATTAAATAATTATCATTACAATCCCTACCATTAATTTTATTGATGTAAAATTATGATTATATCCCCTTACCTAATGCATTATTATATTACACCCCATTGTCTAGGGGGTTTACGGGTAATGTTTCGGGATTTTTAGAGGGGTGTAATTACAATTATCCGTCAGCTAAACTACCGATGAGGGGATGTAATAGTAATTATTCTAAGCTTAAAAAGTGTTTTGGTAATTATGCCAAATTTTAGGGGTGTTGAGGTAATTATCCGTAAACATATTTGGTAGTTTCTAAAATCTTATCAAGAGACCAAAGTGACCCATCATAACAAGAATGAATGTTTTATTACAAACTGCAAGAGAATCAAACTCTCTGACCCCTTCTGAGAATCACACCTTTCCTACCTCTATGGTGTGGGGGTCATGGACTCATACAGATGTTGTTCCATGGTACATTTGGTAGTTGGCAGTACCCTCTGATTATTACAGTACAATTTGAACATATTATCACACAAAGAAAAGGGATGGGCCAATCACTATTAATGGTCGCCCTAGTTCATCCAAGAATTTGAACAAATGAAGGGCAAGAAAGGTAAACAAAATCAGTTAAAAACCATTCCTCATTTTATCTAAAGTGATAGATACGTGGAAAATGTCTCATAAGGAGGAGAGGGAGAATGACTTTGAGCTTGTCAAGATAAAGGTTGATCGATATACTTTCATATTCATCCATAATTTTGTTTGCGTTGCTAATGAATACAATGCATACATTGACATGGGATATGGTTTTATTTTGCAGACGTATGTTCTCAAGGTCCATATTCATTGTGAAGGTTGCATGCAGAAAGTGAAGAAACTACTCCGGAAAATCCAAGGTAAGAACTAAAGAACCAACGATGAAACAAACTTATAATGTCAAACTTAAGGAAATTTATCCTTAATATGGTGATATTCGACGCATACTTCAGATGTCGACAAATGGGTGTCAAATCATATTTCTGTCATTCTCCTCTGCTACAGAGCAGAAAATGTTTGTACATCCACAAAGATCAGAATTTAATTCTGATTTTCAACCCAAAAAAACTGTCAAGTAGAGAATGTTTATGTACTCTTCTTGTGGTTGTGTGTTGATGATATAGGTGTTTATGAAGTGAAGATAGATACAGAAGAAAACAAGGTCACGGTATCGGGAGATGTAGATGGCACAACATTGATCAAGAAACTGGTTAAATCTGGTAAATATGCAGAGCTTTGGCCATCAAGCCCGAGTACATTGATCAACCATGATGCATACCGGGAACCGAGTCAGACAGACAATCTCGATTCGTCAGAATTTGAGAATCTGCCAGTTGACGAAGAAATTGATAACTCGGGCTTGGAAAGATATCTGAACCGCAATCACATAGCAAAAGTGCACATGAATAATGAACTTTTAGACTGGAGAGATGACTCCATTCACGAATGGGGCAAGTCAGATGGTCAGATGAAGTCAACAAACAATTTCCCAGGTTACCATGCTCCTGATTTTGGTCAACTCAATAGTTTGTATGCAGGTTTTCCGGCTTATGAATATCGTTATCAACATCCTGCAATGATGAACAACATCCTGGGACCATGGTACAGTTATCCATATCCGATGATGTACCCCATAAGCAGCATGGAAAATTCCTATATGTACCAACCGCTGATGAAGATGTATGCATTTAACTTGCTTGCACCAATTAATGGCCTGTATTGGAATGGTAGTTTCAGAGATTAAGTGGAGCACCTAACAAGTTTGTAGGAATAACTCATATTTACGATAGCTGACATATGTTGTTGCTCGCATAGAGGAAAAAAGGACTTTCAGGTAGTCCGTTCAGTTATTGAATATGGCTGCTAGAACAAACCTATAAGTACAATTAATCATGTGTTGTACACATATAAAAATATGTTAATTTGATGTCAAGCTATTCTCTAGTTCGGCTTATAATTCCACCGTTTTGGCCTCACTATTATTAGCAAATAATTCTAAGCAACAATAGCTCTTCATGCTGCAACATGAACCATATGAATAATTACCTCTGGAATGGCCATGAGAAATAAATTTTCTAAATTATTGCAGCAATTGCTCTGTGAACACAGACTTAGATAGCAATAGAACTTCAATTTTCCATTTTGGTTTCTACACAACAAATTCACAACCGCATGCAAATCGCAAGCAACAGGACTTACGACTCATCAAAGGTAGTTCTTGAAGATCAGAGAGTTATATCTACTACCGCTTCTGTGCCTTTCTACGTCTTGACTGGGCTTTCTGCCATTTTTTCCTCGATACCAGCTTGCTCTTCGGTTTTAACTTCAACTCGGGTGAGAACTTATAGTTTGGATCTCTCATTTTAGCTTGAATATCCTTAAAAAACTCCATGTTCAATCTTTTCGGCCCACCTTGTCTAAGTTCTTCATACTCCGGTCCTGAAATAATATTCTCAAATGCTCCAATAAGAATGTCCACATCACTCATTACCTCCCACACATTAGTGTACCTCCCATCGGGTCCCTTCTTAAGCTTTTTGAGAGCATTCTGCACTGCAAGTTTTCGAGCTTGCTTTCCGGGTGATAACTCCTCCGGCTCCTCCTCATCTTTCAGAGCTTGAGTAAGTGTTCGATATTTTGGTTTCTCCTCAAACTCGAACAACTTATCAACATATTCATCACTCCTCTCATTTGGGAAGGGCTCCGTGGGCACATCATCATCATCATCTCCTTCATCACCAGTCCAAAGGGTCTTCTCCTCATCACTTTCAGACCAAACACTGTATAGTTCATCACTATCATCAGCATCAATCCGATCAGACCGCTCCTTTGCCCGTTGCTTGGCCTTTTTTATCTCTTTCTTGAGCTGGCTATGATCATCCCTTTGGGTATCACTATCGTCTTCACTACCCGTCCACAAATGATCCTCTTCATCCTCCATTTGTTTAGCCCACTCTTTCTTGAATTCCTTTGCTTTCGGAATCTTACCTCCAAAAAGATCATAACTTGATCGCCTATTTCGAGCATATGAACGAGAAGCTGAAACGGGATAAACCATCTCAGAATCACAAAACGGGAACAAAAATATGAATATCGAATGACAAGATCGACAAACAAAATTCCCCCTTCAGCCCTTTAACTAATACAAGTAATTTAAAAGGATCATACTCGAGAAAAACACTGAAATCTTCATTGAGTACTTTGCACAAACAGATAGTGTACATGATTTGACATATGCTAAAGGAAACCTCACCTTGAAACAAGGGGTAAGAGCGGCCAAGACACTGTGAATATCTGAAACTTCTATCTGAAAAATATAGCGGCAGAGGAGCTGAAACGGGGGTTCGGAGTTGGATTTTTGCGACGGTGAAAAGAGAGGGTAGGCGCGAAAACAACCTCCGTGCCATTTCTGGTTTCACTTTATGCAACGTTCAAGGTTGAATTTCCTCATTAAAAGCGCAGTTAGTTATGGATAGGGGAAGGTCTTTCAGTGGCAGCATGAGTTGCTTCATTTAGATGAAAGATTAGCGCAGTCAATTTGTGTGCTTTTGTGCTTGGACCGCGTCGTAAAATCATAAGGCTTTGTTTTTAAATGATAAAATCATAAAATTTTCCCGATTTTAAGTTACCCACAGTTATTCAAAGACACATCATAATAGTATTCTAATTCTTTTTATTGCGAAGTAATTAAATTTGTCATCACAACTCCTAAGTACTGATTTAAGTGTCTATATGTCTGCGACTGACTAGGAAAGTTCGGACATGAGGAAAAGGTAATCACTATTTCATCCTCCCTTTTATTTATCAAGAAAATAAAAAAATAAAAAATAAGCACCAATTCTACTAAACTACGTGTGTGAAACTTTGCACTTTGTAACTTTCTTTTACAAATCAATTGAACTAATAATTTAAAATCCATTGTAATTGTGATGAATTTACTCTTAATTTATTTTTTTTAAATGAAATTCAAAATTCATTAATTCAAAGACTGTCTAATCTGAAATTTCATTCATAAAACCATCTAATACGTTAACAAGTTCATTCTTTCAACAAAAAGTTTTCAGTCACTACTATTTCCACTTTCATGTTTCCATTAAGAACCTTTTGGCTCTCTTAAGAAGTTTGTTTGTTTGTTTGTATTTTTCTCTTCCCCCCCACCCCACACAAAATGGCGTGTTAGAGTGTCAAGTTATGCTTTACAATGGTATGGGACGGATTTGCACAAACAACCCCAAAATTTTTTTATATAGTATCAACCGACCCAAACCCTACTCAACTGTATTTTATCCGCACCCAGCTACAATTTTTTAAATACAACGCGCTATATAGTAATGAAATATTATAATTTAACTACCATGCCATATAAACTATTTTAGAAAAATACATTCTTTCAAATAGATACCACTCAATCCAACCCGCAAACAAAATCTACCCGACTCACTCTGCCCCGCTGCAAGCCAAGGTTTTAACCCGCTTCATGCGGATTGGGCTGATTCGAGTACTTTCTATGGTGTCTAATTGCCATGACTATATTAAGTGCTATTTGCTTCTACATCGTTTTCGTGCACCTATTGCAAAATTGCTTCAGGAAAGAAACTAAAACTAGCATCTTTGTGAATCATTGAATTGAAATATCACAATACTATAGAACAAAGTATTAACATGATAATTATCATGTATATTATACCAAAAATGATGGAGATCCACCAAGTTGCAGTTGGAAAATCAATACAAATATGAAAGAAAATGATGAAATTTCACAATGCAGAGTAAAATCATCATCTTCTTCTTCTTCTTTCCCAATACTAAGTTACTGTTATCAAGGTCTTGCGATGTGATATTGTTTATTGTCCTTGTATTCAATGTACTTGATCAACCAATAACTTAGTTGTATACCTCAGCCTTGTATTTGATTTCAGGGTTTCGAATATCATCTAAACTTTGAATCAAACGAATCTCTAAACTGCTCGACTTGCAGTCGTGCCCAACTGTTGTATAGTCATTTACTGTCCTAACCAGAACTGCCTGCCGCAAACAAAAAGGGGTGGACTCTTTTGTAAGAAGACATCCATAGTGAAGTCATATGGAACAAGATATTTCATTTTACTGCATCATTTGAAGTTTGTTTAAATTTTTTTCATGACAAAGCCATGGGCACTTACACAACATCATAGCATTAGGTTGATGTGGATCGTGTTGATTTCATATTCTATCAAATAAAGCAATGATATGCAAAAACCATCATATTCACAAGAAAAACTAAGCACGAGAGCCTTAGCCATGAAAGATAACGATGTTGTACAAAATGATAAAAGGTCAATAGTAGCCTCTTAACTGTTGATCTTTTGACATGTTACTGTGTAATTTTTTCTGACCAGGACGGCCTAGTAACTGAATAACCAATTCAGGGTCTGGAATATGACATCGAAGAACACTAAACCAATGGAAAACGACCCAAAAAAAAATAATAACAATAAAGGAAGATTAAAAATAGAAATACCTGCAAGCTAGATACAGATAGCTCTGCAGCTTTGTCAAGGTTGTCGGGATATTTCTGCGTAGAGAAACATAGACTAAGGGATGAAACATAATAACATCTAAAAGACGGGTTTAAGACTCAATTTAAGGTTTTCTGATCATTACATTACTCCATCCAAGCAAAAGTGCAGTCATAAGATCTCCGGTTCCCTGCAAACAAGATATACGGTATTAAGAAAAATAAAATAACCGTTTCATGTTTCAGAAATGAGACAGTTGCGTACTGTGAAATATGCGGGAATCTTGGGAATTGAAATTCGGAACTGTGCAGGAGGTTGACCCTATCATAGTAAAACTTGTTCAAATTGTGTGTTTCTGTAACATATAAAATGGAAATAATGGTTCCCATTTGCAAAATTGGGCGTTTTCGTACCTTCACTTTCTGATGGCTGCCAATAAGAAGCAGATTGCCGTCTATATTTATACTTGTTATGACAACCTGAAATTTGCCAATTATAAATGCTTGTCGTTTTAATTGCTAGTACACAAAACAATTATAACTTATTGCAACTTTGCTAATAAATGCTTAGTGTTTTGATTTTACGGATTCATATTATGTTTTACGGCAATGCTTCCACAGATCATTTGTAGCATTCTGGAACTCTTATGCTATGTGTTAAGGTCAAAGACGAAACGGGGGACAAATTTAATCTATGGGAAATATGCTTCAAAACCCATTAAAAGTGAAATTTCCAAATTTAAGCATGACGTCAACCTTTGATGGCCCAGCAGCATGAAGAATGTTGCAAGCTTCCCTACCATCTTGTTCAGATGCAATCCTGACAAAAAGTAACATACCAAGAAGGAAAACAAAAAAGAAGCAATGAACAGGCAAAACACAGAAAAAGCAACCAATTGTGGCTGATCAGTGGTCCTGATGTCCACCAGGTGACATACACGTGAATATATAAATAAACTACAGTTTTATCATTAAGTAAATGTGCACTGAAGAACTCAAGTTTACACAACCGTAAATGCAATACAGACTTTTCGTTAAGTTTCATCCTAACAGCATGTTTGCCACAATAGCACAGGACAGGATGACAGGTTAAAGATTCAAGTTAGCCACCCAGTGGAGGGGTATAAGAAACTATTCAATCCTCCCCACCAAACATGCTCTCGGGAATAAAACTTCACTATGTTGTGAGGTAGGTAAGATCCATAACATATGATCATATGGACATATGAGATATGAGCTTATAGACATATATATGCTAGATCACCTTTGTAAATTATTATGCTGGTTAGATGAATGGATACCTTAAACCCGTCAACAGTTCAGCCTCAAATTGATTCGGAGTCAACATAGAAGCAACAGGGACAACCTATTCAGAAGTGGCAACAGCAAATTTTACAATCATAAAAGTCCAATGACGGAAGAGCATTAATGTAATTAGGATATTAAACTGTCTTTCTCTTTTTAATTTTCCTTCACATTTGAGTATCATCCATTCCAAATGAGAAATGTATAGTACGCACAAGTTAGACAACTACTTAATAGAAGAAAAGTCCACTTCCAAATAGAAAAAATACCTTCTCTCGATATACAGATACCAATTCTTGAGGAACGTAGAGCTTTCCTTCGTCGCCCAATACCGGATCACAAACTGATAGGAAAGATTCAATTACAAAATATAGCAATAAAATGGTAAAATTGTATCAGGCCACATATTATAAGATAACTTTAAATCCAGAAAGTGGTTTGCACAAATGGTTCTATATTCCACACGCCGTACTTAATCAAATATTCCTGCCAGACTGGAGAAGCAGTTTAGCGAACCACGTGTAGATCCATCTGTATGCTTATGAGAACCAGCAGAAACTCGTACTTTGATTAAATGGAATTAGGAACCAAAATTTCGGACCACAGTTCCTAATAGCATATATGATAACATTATATCAGCTGCTACAAATGCACTTACCATATGTAAGTCCAGGGTTGATAGATCTAAGCTTATCCACGACTTTTAGAATGGTGTTCAAGAAGGAGACTGAACCGATATAACCTACAATTTGCAATAATCATTAACATGGGGAGTGGATCAGATATTAAGCAAGCAGAGTAGCAATACTGTAGAAACAGGCATTTAGTATATAAAAATATCACAACAAAGTCAATGCTTTGAGCGGAAACAGAAACAAACGTGTGTGATCAACTGTGAAAATGATGAAATGAAAAATTACAATATATTGATCTTATCGAGATTAAATTTCTTGCCAAATTTACAAGGTTGTCACTTTGATTAACAAGTTGGCCAAGAAGTTGAAAAACAAATAAACTTTGACTTTGATGGATTCACCAACAATAATGCTGCATTCTAACGTCAAGCTGGTATGCTTAAGGATACCTGTAAGTAGATGTGTATAGTACAGCAAACTATTAGCTTCGAGGCCCTCTATCAGATCCCAAAGTTGATCTCCATTCAAAACCTGACCCTTAAAAGTAGGATATCCTGCACAAATCTTGGTGTAATCAGGCCAAAGACCTACATTTCTCATCACTAAAATGACTGAACATGCACTGATTCACGGATGACATTGCACCATGTTTCAGGACCCAAGATAGTTTGAATGAAGTGGTATAAGAAAGCTTGCCTGTGTGGTTTGAGAACTGTACAGAATTGATTGGATCTACATCATAGCCAAGTAATTGTAGAGGAAAGACAGCTGATTTGTTGCCCACATATCCCTACAATAAAATAAGATTTAGCAATGGCCAGGGTATGAGGCTCGATATCCAACACTTATGGAGGTATAACAGCAAATCATGACAAATAATCAAAAAAAAAAAAAAAAAGAAAAAGAATCATAAACATCCGTTGACGCTGTAAGAAAACTCAAAAGGATTAGCCTGATATGGATCTTATGATTTGCAATGGCATTACTTTGATCCCGTAACATTAGAATGACATATGAACATGCAACTCATTCAACTGTTTGTCCTCCCAATCATAATGAAACAAAAAATGACAAAAGTTCTGCACGCAAAATTGATGGCCATGTGGGGTGTGAGCAAATGCTTTACATAAGATTCTCACTAATTCAAGAAACATCCTTGAATGTCAAGAACTTGAAATTGCAAATAATGAAACATGCACTTGTAATAGAAATAGCAACCGTAAATGCAGACAAAACCATCCTATAAATTCCCTTCTGGTCTGCAAAACACTTATTTATTTATTCTTCAGTAAGAACACTTGAGCATTAATCACCTGTTACTTCAGAGTAATATTCCACATTCAATAAAGACAGTCCAACATAAATTATTACACACCATCCAAAACCATTTTTAACTCATTTGCAGAGCAATAGGCCTCAGCCAGCAACAAACAATAAACATCAGAAATCAAAACAAGATGACCCAGAATTGAAATTAGATCACGAAGAGATACCTGAACAGTGTGAGACTGAATACTTAGAACCCGACCCGTTTCTGATGGCAGGGCTAAAGCCAAAACTGGTGGAGGCGCCATTGTCCACGTGTTTATGCTCCTGCTCGACCTAAGATTTCAATTAACAGCCCACAGAACATAGGTGTTACACATTGTCACGCATTCTGTATAAAAAGAAGTAGAAAGAGAAGAATCCACCTGAAAATGGAGAAAATTTGAGTGAATTTTGATTGAAATCTACTGTCTATGAACCCAGAGGTCAACATAAAACAATTTTAGGTGTAATCTGATTACTTATTTGACGAATTCTTGGGAGGATACAATTGCTGAAATAATTAAATAAATATTGGCGAATCCAAAAAATGGATTTAATAGTTGCGTGTTTTGACTGGCGGCAGAGTCGGAAATTGTTTATGGCCTATGGGGAGGACAGTAAAGGAATTTTCATTTCTTTTTTTCTTTTTTTTTTCTTTTTTTTTTCTTTTCTTTTGATAAGTGAGGGAATTTTCTTTTCAAGGAAATCGAAAAATATGATTTGACTTTGGAGGAAATTTTCAGGATATTCTAAAACTATGTGTCACTGCAGATCACCAACAGTCAAAATAGACATTGGATGGAAATGCGAGTGAAAAAAAAAAAAAGAAAAAAAAATCTCTAAATAATATTTTTCGTGTTATCATATCTTTGAATCAATGTTAGATTTTTAAAATTTTAAAAGAGAAAGGATATATTAGGAATCAAATCTTGCTAAAAATTATTCCCAAGCATGTTATTGTGGTTCTTAAATCAATTCTGAATTTCTTAGAATTGTAAGTATTTTAATAAAATTAAAAAAATTTCATTGGCTGTTATCGATTCATTTTTATCAAAGAAAAGAAAAAAAGTTCAAGGTTTGTTGGATAAGTAACGAACTAATTTTATATAATTTATTTTTTTACTAATTATTAAATAAATTCACTCTTCTATATTTACAAACTTAATTTTCTAATTCTCTTCTTAAATTTGCAGCTTTAACAATCCTTGTATTTGAGATAAGTCATCCCTAAGTCAATATCTAAATCTATTCTGTATAAAAAGTGCACGAGTCAAAAATAGTTATTTTGATTGTAAGTTTTCACGTGTCATAGTTAAATAATTCCTTAATATTAATTTACATTGATAATTACCTACAGTACAATAAAATATCATTAATTTATCAACTTATTTGTCTATCTTAAATTATGTGTATATATTCATATTATATGTATTGAGCATATTCTAATTATTAAATGCAAAAAATAAAATCTATATTATATTTTAATATAAATTTTATATTAATTATTTTATACATATGCTTCAAGTGTGCAGTAAATACTTGTGCGAATAAATTACAAAGAACCATGCTTACACAAAAAGCTATATATTTTGAACAGAAACACTTCAATTTAGAATAAATATTAAATATGCCAAAAATTGGAGGAGCATCAAGCAAATATATCAAACTTTATAGACAAGTGAGAAACAACGAAGGACCCCAATCCACCAATCCTCTTTGTCCGAAAACCGCACACTCTCCACGAACTCCTTTTAGACTTGCCGTACCCCTCGAATTCTTCCGACACCGTGCCACTTCCCTCTCTGAAAATCCCTCAATTCTGGTAAGAAATTCGAATAAAAATCCTCCCCCAATACAAACATGAAGCGGAAGAAGTGGTCAGAACTCGAAGAACAGACTTTACTGTCGAAATATTCGGACCTCCTCAACTCCGGGTCGCTAGCAAAGTTGAAGACCCGGGAGAAAAAGTTCAAGCCCATCGCGGACCACGTGAACTCGCTGCACCATCTTCAAGACCCAATCACCTTTCCCTTTAAGTGGTCTTGGCGCGACGTGTCGATCAAAGTGCAGAACATGCGGCACCAGTATTTGGGCGTGAAGCAGAAGATCAGAATTTCTAACAATGAGTTCAATTGGGGTGATGGGGAAATCCATTGGGAGAATTTCTTGAAGTATAAGGAAGTGTTTGGGGACATTGAGTTATCTGATAGTGTTAAAGATAGTAATAATGTTAGTGGGCAGATGAGTAGTAAGAGTATTTCTGATATTTTGGGGGATGGTATGGGATTAGGGTATGGTGTGGATAGTGAGGAGATGGAGGATGAAGAAGAGGTGGATGAAGAAGAGGAAGAAGAGGGAGAGGGGGGTGATTTGGGGGTGAGTGATAGGGGTGAACGAGGGGCAAAAGAGGGAAATGAGGAATCAAGTTTCAATGGGGGCAAGAAATTCAAGAAGGGACTTAAAGGAAAGAGATTGAGGATGGCTGGTGCTAAAGTTTTGGAGTTGAGGGATGTGATCATGAGGAGAGAAGATAAAAGAATCGAAAGAGAGTGGAACAAGGAGATGACAGAAATGGAGAACGAAATTGCAAGAAAAGATAGAGAAATGCGAATTGAAAAGCAATTGAAAGAGAGGGAAGATGAAATTTGTCGAAAAGAAATGGAATTGGAGGAAATGCAGATGAATTGGGCGAAAAGAGAGTTTGAAAAACGGATGCGCTTAGAGAGGGAGCTCGATGAGGAGAGGAGGCATAGGATGAAATTAGAGGAGAAGTGGGAGGAAGAGGAGATGGAGTGGAGGGAGAGAATAGTCGAAATGAGGATAGAACATGAGAAACAGATGATGCAACTCCATGCCGATGCTTGCCAGAACCAATTGCAAATTCTTGGGGTAGTGGCTAGGCTTGTGTGTCAATTTTTTGGGTCGACTAACGATGGTTTGGGCGGTGGCATTGGGACTATACCTCCACAGGTTCTGCAGAATTTGCAGCATCCGGGAGGTTTGGGTGATAGTGGGAAGCCTGATTCTACATTGCCGTCTGAATTTTTGTAGACTGTAATTTGTGTTCGCTTAAGTATTTAGAGCTAGAGATAAAAATGCGAAGCTGAATTGGTTTATTTGGAATATTGCCTATGTATGTTGTATATAATGGCTACTTGACTTTGGCACATGAATTTTCTTGAATCAAACTTGATTCTTACGGCCTTTGTTATGATTGATGTATCACTTGGTTAAAGTTGAACTGTTTAATGATGTCTGTGCCTTATCTGTGTATATCTCTAGTTTAGGATCTGAGATTCTGAGTTAATAGGGTCATAAGAGGGAGAGTTCTATCTAGTATCACCTTGATGTTTTAATATATAACGAATGTGCTGGAAGATATTTAAGCAATCAAGTAAAACTGGGCCTAATATCATAGATATCTTCATCTTGACAGGTAGAGTCTGTTAAGACAAGAGTGACTGGTTAATATTATTGGTGAATACGAAATTAGTCTTCCTCATGGCAGGGGATCATACAGTAGGTGAGAATAGTGGCTGTGAGGAATACCCGTTATATTGACTGTAGCTGAAGGAAATTCATCACATGGTCCCTATGCATCCGAGTCGTGCTCCATCTCATTGCCACACATTTATCTGATCTTGACAAGTGATTTCATGGAGTTGTTCTTGCAATTAGCAAATGCTGAGATAATCTTGCAAAAGTAAGATTTGAAATTTTAAGGCTGCTGAATTACTACTTTGCCCCGTATGCCGAGTACTTTTCAGAACTTGATGTACTCTCTGATTTCATGGTCGAACAAACTGGAGCTTGGTCCACGGGATACTAGCAAAATAGGCAAATCCTGAGTTGGATTTGGATGAATTTGTTTCTACTTTCTCATAACTTCTATACTGACGTTGTTATCTCGATTCATATTGTTATTGCTGTTGCTTTTTGACATGCTGTAATTGTTCTGGATGTAATTTTTGATGATTTGTGATAAAAAGGACTTGCCTGGAGAGCCTTTTACACTGCTTTCATACATATTAGGCTTTAAGTTATCGAAAACTCCTTCAGATATCAGATATTGGTTGGTCGATGTTATCATAGTTCAACCTAACATTTTTGCCTATGTCATGAAGAAGAATCTCTTAGGCAGGTAAAAAGGCAACTAATCCATACAACAATGTCTTTATACGGACAGAGCAGCGAAGAGGTAAATTTACATTGCTCTGTGTGTGTGTTGTACCATGAAAAGTGGCGAATGGGTAAATTCAAGAAGATGATGATGTGTGTGTGTGTGTCTGCATCTATCATTTACTTTGCCTCTTAATGACTATCATATCTTTTCATTATTCTGTCATGATATGGTAGAATCTAGAAGCTTTTTTGAAGGTAGCCGGGTAAGTTCCCACATGTTAATGAATAAGCAAATGTAATTTACCTTGGTAGGTATGGTTAGCTGGAGCCTTAAATCTGCCATTATGCATCCTCAATAGAATTCGACAGATCAGATCGAGAACTCCAGAAGGACAATCAGATGACAGCTCCAAGACCAACCTTTCTATGAAAGTTTGAATATCTTAAGGTCACTTCTTTAGTTGTCTTGTCTTGCTTTAAAAGTTGGTGGAAATTTTGGCACACTTACACTTATGTTAAGTATCTGTTTGGGGAAAATGATGTAACGTAAAGTTAGATTTAAAAGTATTGATTTATTAAATTCTCCTGTTATGTTGATGTCGTTGTGATTGAGATAAGCATAGTTCTAGGTGTCGTAATATTAGTCGGTGCTTAAAGTCCTGTGGGATGGTGGGGAGGAACCAATGCTAGATAGAACTATACAATTCCCATAGTCTTGTCATGGTGGGTGCGCATTGGTGCTGCTCCACTGATTAGGCAACGCATGACACTGGTTTGGACGTAGTATAACTGTTTCTCTGGCTCGGGGATGACTTCTGGCATGTTTTAAGAACCAAAGCGGACCAGCTGGTTCAACCGGTAATTGGCAGGCTCTTCAAGGCGGTCATATTGGTTTGCATGCGTGCCAACACAAACCGGTCAGAAACCAAAAATTGGGAAATCAGTTTTTCCGGTCTTGCTGGTTTCCTTTCTTTTTCTTCTTTTACAAATTAAAAGGCAGTTTCAGACTTTTAGTAATTCAATTAGATTTCAATTGCCCTGATTTCTATTTCACTACTTTAGGGCTTAAATTTTATTGTTTTAATCAATATTTAAAAACTAAGAGGATAAAACTCATGAAAATGCAAAAAATGGTTGATTTTTAACGTCGTTATTTTCTTTTGTATATTCCATATTATTTTATATTATTAGCACTGACATATTGGCTACAGTTAGCACATGATGTCATATTGGTTGAACCATTGATTAAATTGATCAAACCGATCAAACCTGTAACCAATAAGGTTGTCGGTTCTTTGTCTGGTCTAGTTTTTAGTTGGGGAAAGGTTTGAGTCCCCAACCACCATTCCTTGAATGTGTATATCTTATAATCTGCATTTGCCATTATTAATTAAGCCTGGCCAGTGTTTCAGATTCCTTAACAGTAGCATAAGGAAATTGCTTGTCATTTCAAGGACCAAGAGTCCATTTGGTTTTATGGGTCAAAATCACAAGGGTGTGAGTGGGGGTTGAAGCATGCACTTGAATGTGGGGTGAACTAATAAATTGTGATATGAAATTGTTGAACAAATATCTTTGTGACATGTTTGTTGGAGTGGGTAGATCCAAGATAACAAAGTTGACGCTAAAATCAAGAGAAATTTGAAATATATATATATATTTATATAAGATGTAGATTGTAGGGTATATAATTTATGGTTTGGACTTGTTTTGGGGCCACCCGTAGTAAAATATGCGAAGATGATAGTCAGGTGATTGTACCTTCATGTAATTGCGAAGAGCCAAAGAAGCAGAGACAGAACCACATTGGGGCTGACGCGGGCGAGTGTTGTGGCTCAAAATTTTGAAATTCATATTTTTATTTATAAATTTAAATAAAATTACAATTTTTGCCATCCCTATAATTACCAAATTGAAACTTGAAATTATAAAATTTGCCATCTTTTAATAAAAAATATTCATATGTTAATAATATATGTGATAAAACAAATACAAAATATTTATATTTTCGAAATTTGTTTTCACGCTCCTTATTAAAATTTTTGACTTCATTGTAGCATTGACCAATGACGGTGTAAAAATATGGGCTACCTGGTCAACATGAACAAAGTGCATGACACGGATAAAACAACGTGGACAATTGTGGATGTACGAAAATACATCTTTTAGAAAGAGATTATGCAAGTCGTTTTAATGCAAATTTTGAGATGATAAAATTCAGAAACCGCAAGGTATTGGATTGATTGCTAAATTGACAAAAGTGAGGGGACTTTGATTAACATCTAGTATTTACTTTTTTTCCTTGCGTTAGCTTAATTGATTGATAATTATAATTACATTTTTTGAATATCATGATACATTACGAGTAGACCCATTGTGCAATAGGATATAATTAGTTATAATTATGTGTCAGCTTATAAGATAACGCGTGGGTCTTCTTTTACTAAATGATAGCTTTGATTTTATTCTATGGTACCTTGGGGAATTTTTATGGTTTCTCTTTCCCTCCGTCAAAACTACTGAGGATTTCCTTCAACCTTGGCCACATACATATACTACTTTACATAGTAAGTGTAATAACATTATTGTTATGGATCATTTTCTCCAATCGCACGCCTCTTTTATTGCTTTCATATATATATAACGAATCCCAATATTATATCATAATGTTCCCCGTATTACATCTTCAAATATATATACATATATCGTATTTAGAAATACATGATAAGTCCAATATATTTAATCCTTATGTCAATATACTAGATCAATATAAAACATGTAAAGATCAATTACTCTCATAAAAATATATTTAAAGATCAATAACTAACAAGAAAAATTATTTTAAAAAAAAAAAAATTGCTATTCAGTAGAAAACCAACAAAACTATAATTCAATAGAAATAAGACCCATACACGAAATCAAACTCGTTATACCGTACTAATTATGAGACCTCCCTTTATATATGGCCAAGGTTCCTCGGAAACAAGTCTCGTTCGTACCAAGCTTCAATTCATAACCTTAATTGTAAGATGGAAACAACACCCGAACCACCATTCCAAGTCAACAATGCATCTCATCTATCCCAACCTCCATCTTATTAATAATCCTGTCTGCTATTAATTAACTATATATATCATCTCTTTCCCAACCGGCCTTCGTTGCCTCTTAGTTTCTTCTATTTTTCTATCTTTGGCTTTAAAGGGAGAATCATGAGGAATCCTGGCAGCGAGGAAAAACACAGAATGAAGACAGGGGCTTGGACTAAGCAAGAAGATGACAAGTTGATTCATCATATCAAGATTCATGGTGAAGGCTCTTGGAGTAACCTGCCCAAGGCTGCTGGTTTGTTCATTTATATATATATATATATATATATCTCTCTCTCTCTCTCTCTCTGAAGTTTGATCTTAGGTTTGAACGTGGCTTGGTGTTAACTCATTTGAGTTTGAAGAACTTGTTTTAAAATATTTGGAGATCAAACGCGAAAATTACGCAAACTAAATTGAAAGATAATGAAATTAATTGATACAATTATTAATCCGAATACTAAGGTCATTATCATATGGCTAAACAAAGTAAAGTTAGAAAGTTATGAAACGTGCATGGCCAGATCAATATATAGATATATATATATATATTGTAACTCTTCATCGAGTATATATATGCTAAATAATTGGACTTGAAAAATAATTACAAATTAAAACTAGAAAATATAAAAGGCATTATCTCAAAAATAGAAAGAAGATCTAGAGAACCATCTGAACAATAATAAAAATGCGCTTCAGGGTAACACTACATGTTCTGCGATATACTTCTTGTTTGTTTGTTTCTTTTTCTTTATTTATTTATTTATTTTGAAATTCTAAAAACTCTCTTTGAATTTTTACCAAATTACCATCTTCTCCTTATATAAAAATTAATTGGATTAGAATTTTCTGTGCTCGTCTTCGACTCATTTCTTTTGACATTTATGTTAATTTACATTGATTGTAAACATAACAAGTACAAAAATGGGTTCAAAATATTTACCGAAAAATAAAAATAATAGTTTGAAATATAATTAACAAGAAAAAGAAAAATTTATGCGATGAAGCTTGCGCATTAGGCTGTTATTTTATGTTTGAATATGTTTTTTCATAATAAATGTGTTGTTGTGTGGAAAAAAAAAAAGGGCTGCAAAGGTGTGGGAAGAGTTGCAGGTTGAGATGGAAGAACTACTTAAGGCCAGACATCAAAGGAGGCAACTTTTCCATTGCCGAAGAGGACCTGATTATCAAGCTCCATGCACTTCTTGGCAATCGGTATGTAAAAATAGTACTAAAGTAAGCAACTTATTATAAACTTTCAAAATAAAATGTCAACATTTATAAACACATTTTAAAAAAGTAAGGAAAGAATTCCTAACATATTTTTTACATCTTTAACACTCTAATTTAATCGTATGCATTGTAGAACTATCGTTACTAACATCTTATTATAATCAACACTGTCATCTACTTTATCCAAATATTTCAACAAATTGTTTTTAAAATATAAGATTGAACATTTTATAGATATCTTATAAGAAGTATAAGTTTACATGAATTAGAAATCCCCTTCGCACTAATAGAAAATTTTGTGAAGGACATGATTTCATCACATATATTAGACAAGATCTATATGGTGAATTTACGATGAAATACTAATATTTTTAAAAAATGAGCAAAATATATACATATGAATGATAGCATTTGTGACGAACTTATAATAATTTCTATAACAATTTTTTATAATTGAAATTCCACCATAAAAGTTACTTTTGTGATAGACTTTAACTCCACGATGAAAGTAATTAGTGTGAGGCATATGTACATATATATCATGTTTGTAAGGGAACACAAATCAATCACAAAAAGGGTAAATGGCAGATAATTTCATCAAATTATTTGGGGTGAAATTAAGGTCTTAATCGCCTCATCCAAAGCTTTCTTCTCTATTAGGTGGTCTCTGATCGCCGGACGGTTGCCGGGACGGACGAACAGCGAAGTAGAAGACTACTGGAATTCACACATAAAGAGAAAGCTAATAAACATGGGCATCGATCCAAACAACCATCGCGTCCACCAAACCCTATTGTCCTCATGCGGCAAGATTTCTAAGGATGATGCTAAACTATCTCATGTCTCAAGAACAAACCCATCCAAGAATTTGTCCAAACATCGGTCAATTAATGATTGTGACCAAACCTCGGATTCTACAAGCTCCGTTAATGGAGAAGATGGAGAAGTCAGTTCGAGTGATTTGAACCTTGATCTCACGATCAAATTTCCTCCTCCATCTTCTTCTTCTTCTAGTTCTCGTTTTAACGCGGTGGAAAACAGGGTTGATATTGAAGTTCAAGAAAAGGGAAAGGGTGCTCTTCTTCAGCTTCAGATGAGACCATATTTGGATTAATGGTGATGAGGTGTGGGCTATTAATTAATTTTATTAGCTGCTTATTAGTGCTCTAAGTATGTAGAATTGTAGATTTAATTATGTGTAGTGTATCCCGTGTTTGGATGGCCAAGATATATATATATATATATTCCTAAACACTGAGTAATGAGTTTGGATCTTTTATTTTAAATTTTTATTTCATCTTGTGTATGTGTGTGTATACAATATGCACCAGAAGAAAATTACATACCTCTTTACTAACAAAAAAATTCGTCACTGAATATGATTACGAGATGAATTTTGTCCTTTACAAATTTGTTAGTATATACTTGCCACTAACTAGTTTAATGATGAATCAATCATGAAATTAATTTTTATGATGAAATTTCCATCCATATAGTGTGTGAGGCAAGTTTGCTTCCCGATGATCTTGCACTACTAACTAGCTAACTGACAGTACATGGGCGACCCACCGAACAAGTTAGATAGGCTTGTGATAAGAGGTATCGGAGCATGATGTACTGGTGTTTAAAGATAGTGACGATGTCTGACCTACCCAAGAGGATCCGACACCGTGTGAGGCTATGTGGAGGTTAAGTGAGGGAGAATGTAATGAATTCCTGTCCCATATTAGTCAGAGAAAGATTCTTGGATCAATTTATATATAAGATGTCATTTCTCCTTAGTAATTGATTTCTTAAGGGTGGAATAGCCCTTGATAAGTGTCATTTGCTATAGGAACTTACCATAAAATTTGTCATAAGTGTTGCATGCATTAATATATATTTTCTTTTAATTTTTAAGAAATTTGCTAGTATTCTATCACAAAATTAATTACAAATATCGGTGACGAAATCTTATTGGTTACAAATTTTAATTTTTATAGATGAGATAAACATTAAGAAGAAAAAGAATTTAGGAAAAAAATATAGTGCAATTAAAAAAATGAAAATATCCTTGTAAAAATATGAGAAGTATAAATGAACGACTTATTTAAGTGGTTACCATTCGATGATGTCAGTTCAACTGGACCCGGCCATGAACATAGCATCTATGATCTAACATACATGCCCATGCCCGTCATCATGCAACATTTGGGGGGTCACTTCATCATGGGATTATCAATAGTCAATAATTTATTTAAATTGACAGAAATTATTATAAAAGTCATTCTTCATCTGCAACACGCCCTTTCACTGGTCAGAGCTTTTATTTAAATTTAATTCGAATCAGATCACGTCATGATTAAGTTTTATTGAAGCAAATGATGATGCAATTTTATTAATCTCAACAAGGATAATCAAGAATTAGCAATGATCATCCTTGATATATACATAATTAGGCATGAAACTATATATTTCCATTTAATACACTTATCGCAATTGATACCTAAATTAATCTTCATTCAAATTCGATTCACTTTTTCTAATTAAGATCGAACATAACATATTTTATTTTAAGTGGGATTGGAGGTATTTATTTTGAATTAACAACAGTACTCTATTGATTACAGTTGAGAGTTTTGAAATAATAATGTATAAAAATTATTCTTCCATTCTCATTATATTCAAAGTTTGTTTTTTCGGATCAACCTTTTTACTATGAGAGCTAACCAAAATATTTTGATGCAATTGAATTTTTTTATCTCAAGCGACTAATTTATATTACATGTGTGTGAAAAATAAATCATGTGACTCTTTATCTATGAATGCGATTTAGAGTTTTCATTTTGAAATTAACAACAGCCCATGATCAAAACCCACACCATATATTGTAGAAAGAATCGAGAGTTTTGAGACAATTTATAAATTGTTCTTTATTCCTCATTATTTAAAGTGCCTTTTACAACCAAACCTTTGGACGTCAGGACGTGGTTGACCTTTCTATATCCAGCGACATATATGTTCATGCATTATATGGGCAATAGATAGCAACGTGCCTTTTTACAAGTCTCTCAACTAGTTAAGGTGCTTGTAGTGATGTCATCAGGTTTTGAATCGAAGGGTTGATACCAACTTTTGAAATTGATAATTCAAGATAATTTAAAAACTGCTCTACATAGTTTCACAATAAAATTTTGATGATAAGTTAGCAAAACAATACCTTCATGTCGTTGAACTTTTTATATTTGAAGATAAATTTTGACATGATTACATACTTACATAATATATATATATATATAGCTACCGCAACACTCAATCAAATTATGCATTTTTACTCGTTTAATACCACCAACATGTTGTCCCACAAGACATCGCCCATTTAATTTTATAATAAATTTATATAAGTAGTAAGATTCAAGATAGCCACAGCCAACAAACAAACATTATCCAATGCTACGTTGGAAAGTGATACTTTCGAGAAAGGTGACAAATTGAAAAAAAATCGGCATGTAACTATTCCAAAAATTCTTTCACACTTAAAATTTGACCACTAAATTAAACTAACTTAATTAATTCACATTGATTTTTTATGCTTCCCACTTCCCCAATCTTGCAAATACCCCATTTTCTCTTAATGGGATTTGAGTTTTCCCACTTCATAATCATCTTAATCATGTTTAATCTTTAGTGGGAAGGAATCTTTAATAGGACTTATAATTTGATGTGAAGAAAATGTCAATATTATTTATTATTTATTATTTATTGTGAATGATGAATGTAATTTCAGTCGAGTTTGATGATGAATCGTAAAATGTAATTTCAGTCGAGTTTATAATTAAATTAGAAGGGATCGAATAAATTTCGTTATCTCTAAATAAGAATAAATTAAATATATCTTTCAAGATTCAATTTCTTCTTCCAAATATTGTAATTAGGTTATGATTACTTTGAATCATTGCATTAATCAAAATTATGTATTTATAAGTTTCTATTATATTTTAATATATTTTTTAATGATTTTATCATTATAAAAATAATATATAATAATGTAAAAATCTGTATGATACCACTGAAGCCGATGAGGCCTTGTCATGAATTCAATTTCCACCCACGTGTGAGGTTATTTTTCTATTGTATGATAACTTTGATAAATTTTCTGTTGTATGGTCTAAATGATGCTCACTTATAAATATCATGGTATCTTTGTATTATATATAAAGTATGAGACTCTTAGTTAGTTATTTTGATATGTTTTTTGGTAAGTTAACAAAACTAACCCTCTTTTACAAGATAATTACAAGGAAGTTCTTAAAGATAATGTTAAATATATTTTTTTTTAGCTACCTTTTTCAATAATTATTTTTTATTTTTTCTCCAATTATAATTTTTTGTTGCCAAATTTATTTTTCGATGGGATTATTCTATGTAATAAATTCAAACAAAAATACTTAAAAATTAAGAAAAATTGATATTTATTAACATAAACGAATTGTTTTTTTTTTTTTTTTGAAAGAATCGATTACATTTAATTATAAATCAATTCATAATATGAATGCATTTTAAAGATTAAATATATGAACTAAATAACAATTCAAATAATATAAAATACCATTCGGCAGATAAATAACTACCATACGGTAGACAAACACTCACACGCTATCGATAGGACTCGAACCATACACCTCCATTGTGAAATGGTGGAAGCGGTGCTACTAAATCTAAAGTTTGGTGACAAATAAACTCCTAGTTACACATAATGGGAATGTAACTTTAAATGAATCCGCTATTTTTCTATTTGCGATTGACCACTATTTTTGGCGTCCAACAAAGTTTGTCAAATTGAACCATTAATTTCGCCATCTTCATATAAAACAACTGATACAATTTTATTTATTCATTTATTTATGTTTTGGCAAAAGATCAATTCACAGCTTTACTCAAGAAGGAGCCCAAATAGATTCCGTCCACATTTATATAATTGCGTGAACACTATTTGGCGACAGAAAACTACCTTAATTAAGACAAATGGGGAACAACATAGGAGGAGGAGGAAAGAAAAAAGCCAAGATTATGAAAATCGACGGGGAAACTTATAAACTTAAGCTGCCGGCGAAAGCCATGGACGTGCTTAAAGATTATCCGGCGACTTACGTTTTACTTGAATCAGACGCTGTAAAGAAGTTCGGAATTCGGGCTCCACAGTTAGAGCCCGAAGAGGAACTTAGGCCCAAAAAGATTTATTTTCTTGTAGAATTGCCCGAGTTTCCTGAGCCCGGAACCCGAAGGACAAGATCTGTAGCTCATATGGGCAGTGCTAAAGAACGGCTGGAGGGGTTGATGCTTAGGCAAAAATCACTTGGTTCGGGCTCACGGCCCGTTCGGGTTAAGATGAGGATTCCCAGGGCCCAGATTGAGAAATTGATGGAAGAGAGTAAAGATGAAGCAGAGGTTGCTGAAAGAATTCTTGATCTTTGTTTGCAGAGTTCTGGTTGAGCCATAAGCTTGAGCAAAGGTTTGAATCCTGGAATAATTATCTTTATGTCTTTTGGATTTGGCATAATTACCAAAGATCCTGAGACTTAGATAATTACCATTACGTCTAAGTACAACTACACCCCTTTAAAATAGTAGAATATCACTAGTAGGCCTCATTTACAAGGGACGTAATTGTGATTATGCACAAGTTCAAGAGATGTAATTGTAATTGTGCGTCATACTTAATAAACGGTAGGGGTGCTAGGATAATTATTCAATCCTCATGTGGTGTTTTGGTAATTATGAACCTATGGGGGTTTGAGGTAATTTTCCCTTGAATCATTGTTCTTCTTGTAGTACTATGTCCGTGTTCGGTGTGTTGTTGTTGGCTTTTTTTCCTTTTTCCTTTTTTCTCTTTTTCTTTTCCTTTTCTTTCTTTCTTCTTCTTCTTCTTCCTCCATTTTTTTTTTTTTTTTGGGTGGGGGAAGATCTGGAAATTGTACAGGATTACATAGAAGGGGCTTCAAATATGAGGTGGAAAGGTAGTTTTAAATTTGGGTGAATTTGATAGTACACTTTTGATTTAGGACTTTAGCATATGTAAGTATGTATTTTGCAATTTTTATGTAGTAATAATACCTTTTCTGTCCTTTTTCTTTTTCTTTTTGTGATGATTTTATCGAATATATCTGGATTAATTGTTAAAAGTGTAATACAAATTTTCATGGATTGATTACAGTTTTATTGTCCCAGTTTGAGTCTTTGATGCATGTGAAATTGATGTCTTTGTCTATCAGAATATTTCATGCATAATACACTATAATAGATCTTTAGACATGACTAGGTTCGCCTAAAGGTCTTTATCTCGACTGGTCTTTTTTAATTCACATGTTCGTGCTCATATAGTATTCAATTTAGTAGAATATAAAAATTAAAACTTAAAACTACAAATAGTAGAATAAAAAACTAAAACTTAAAATTACACACGAAAAAAAAAATTAGGTAACCTCCGCAAAAATCCTCTAAAAATTTTAGGTTGGAAATGAGAAAGGTCAAAGTAATGATCGAATATGTGCATAGTATATATAATGCATATTTCAGTCTTGATTGAGTTTGGCTATTTATAGGGTAGTTAATGTAGACCTATCATATCAATCTTACATTACTAATTAGGACTAAATACATATTTCTTATCAGCGGTTAAACAAATAATCAATCATGGGTTAGGACATATTCCAGTCAATAAAAGAAAAAAAAAAAAAAAAAAAAAAAAAAAAAAAAAAAAAAAAAAAAAAAAAAAAAAAAACTGATAACAAAAATGTTTGGTTTCTTAGAGCAAAAATGATAATTTCCCAATTAGTATCATCATAACATAAAAAATAATAATAATTCTCTCAAAACTCAAAATGCCACACCTCATGAGCATAATCAAGATCCAATGCCTTCACGAATTGCCATAGATTTCTTGAGCAATAATGTTGTTTGAATTGGCCTATATATTTCGTGGAGTAACTCATAAGCTCCCACTAATGCTAAAATTTCTTGAAGTAACTTATAAGTTGGAAATAATACTAGGTAGACAATTTAGGTTGTGCTGATCAACCTACGAAATAGGTATTCCACTAAAGAGAGCAAAGAGAATTGGAATTCCACCAATGGATATTTTTACTTGATTAATTATTATACACTATGATGATATATTTTATCGTTTTATTTTTATGAAACGATCTTATAATGTACAACATGAACAATAATTCTTCTGAACAATAAATTAGAAATTTATCAGCTAGTTCAATGAGAGTGAATAGTACGTTGGATGATATAGATGAACCTCTTGGGTCAATGATTTTTCGGTTTCGAGTATTTTTAGTAACTTCAATTAATTTATTGTGTTAAAACTTGCAATGAATGATAAGAAATGATTTGTTCATTCTAAATTTATATATTGGCATGATAAAATAATATAATTTCAAGAGCATGACTTTACTAACTCACGTTTTCTTTTGTAGCGACATAATAGATTGGGTCACAATTTGGGTGTGTAGCAGATATATCAAATTGAGGACCAACTCATTAAATTTTTATGAATTTGGAACTCGATTCATCCTAGATCCGATAGTTTTAAAAGCCATTCAACATATTAAACCCGGTAGATCCATTTTTAGAATATTATAAAATGTTTTTTAAAATAATATTATATAATTTTTTAAGAATTATGATATTTTTAATTTCTAAATTACTTTTTATAATTTATATATGAATGTTTATTTTTTAAGCATTATAGATTTCAAATACATGTTACTACACATTAAATAAATAAACAATTTCATGAGTTAGTAATTATGCAGGTTGATTGTAATTTGAAATATTGACTTGACTAGACCCACTAATGACTTGGGTAGTTGAATTGACAATTGGGCTCAAAAGTTCTCACGAAGACATTTTAACACTAAGAGAGCCCACTGGATCAATGTAAATAAACCCAATAAAAATAAACAACATGATTTTTATAACTATGATTTTTGTGTTTGAATTTTAAGCATCTCTGATTGTCTTATGTACTGCTTGATATTATCGTGTAATATATTACTATGGCAAAATTGCGAATTTCGTCTCACAAGTTTGACGGATAGAATTTTCTATTCTCAAATTTTATCTTATATTTTATGTCATAAATTTATACCAAGTATATTAAACATTTCCTTATAAAAACACATGAATATAGAAGTCATATACTTGACATGAATCAGCGCAACGGAACATAAAATGAAACGTAACTTGGCATAAGAGATCCAGAGTACAAGTTCGATCCATTGCCAATTTCATCAACAAGTTACAACTTGGTCAATTTAGTTCCACACGTTTCAAATTCATACGATCTAATCCCACATCGAAATGCCAGTCAAATTTCACCAAAGATTCTTAGGATTGTGTTTTTATAGAATTGTGTAATAAATTTCTATATTTGAGAGGTAGAATATCTTGGCGGCAGCTATTGAATTTGAGCATTAACTTATTAAACCTACATTTTGAGGATCTTTATTAATAAATATGTCCAAAATTTGGAAATGATGAAATAATGGATAGAAAATCGATTTTGAAACACTTTACAATTAAGGTGCTTGACAACATTTTTACTATTAACTTTTCAACTTTTAATTATTGAGAAGTGCTTTGATAGCAGAACATCTCGAAAGTTTTTGTGCAATTTGCATGCAGAACTTTACAAGAAAAATTTGTGCAATATTTGATCAAAAATAGTTTACGGAAAAAAAAAATTGATGAAACAATAGAAAATTGATTTTTGAAACACTCTACAATGAAGGTGTTCACTCTATATTTACTATCAACTTTTGAACTTTTAACCATTCAGAAGTGTTTTTGTTGTGCAACATCTTTACAATTTTTGTGCAATACATTACTAGAAATATTTGTGCAATATTTCTAAAATCTAAAGGAGTATGTAACTATTTGGTTTATCTTTTGAGTTAACAAAAAAAAAAAAAAAAAAGAAATAGGAAAAGAAACTTAATTAAAGTTTTGGAATATTTTACCATTTTGTAGACGTTGGTACTAAGCAAGGTAATTAAGAGTATCCAAAATGATGAGTGAAAACAAATAACGAAAAACAATATAACCATAAAATCCAGGGTAAAATGCATAATACTCCCTTGTATTCATTCTAATTGGCACGAAACCCCCTGAATTTTTTTAATTAGCATAGAATCCCCTGTATTCTTGAAAATGAAGCATACTCGCCCCATTGAATTTAAATAATTTTTAGAATAATAAAATTACTTAAATACCCTCGATTTTTTCAATGTTTAATGTCAAGAATTTTTAGCTTATTGTGCAATTTGATTTGTTTAACCTCCAATACCTTTTAATTCTATACTTTGTTTACTTAACAATTTATATTTTCTTCACTTTGAAATTAACATCTATACTATATTATTATCTATATAACATATATAAAGCATAAAGCATTTTTGGTAGTTATTTGGAATTCGTTATTAGGTGAATAAATAAAAATAATCCTATTCTAAAAGATAATTATAAAGTAGTTATAAAAAATAATAACAAATTTTAATATTTATTCTATATAATAAAATCTAGAAAAAACAATCCTATTATAAAATATAATAACAAATTAGTTCTAAAAAATATTGAAAAATATTTTTTGTTAACTTTTTTTTTCAATATTTATTTTTCTTCAATTATAATTTTTCTTCTTCTCAAACAATAAAGACGGTACATTTTTTGCAATATTTTCTGGAATAGAAAGTGCTTCATACTAATTAGGGAAATTCAGGAGGTTTTATGCCAATTAAAGTGAAAATAGAGGGTAAATTACATTTAATCAGAAGGGTAAATTAGTCATTTTATCTCATAAAGTAGCAATAAAAACATAAAAATTTGCAAAAATAGCGCGTGCATTACACACAATGGAGACAACCCCTTTTTTGCTATATTTTCAAGTATACAGGGGGTTTTATGCTAATTAAAAAAATTCAGGGAATTTTGTGCTAATTAGAGTGAATACAGGAGGGTAAATTGCATTTAACCCATAAAATCCATCATAAACTTATTATTCCACTTCAATCAACTTCTCAATAAAATATAAAGTATTTTTTACATTAAAATTTCAACCCTAGCTTAAGTGCCCATTGGCACGAACAAAGCTCGCATTGAGGACTAGGCGTCCATCATCTCGTCCCTAAATGAACTCACAGGTGCATATGTCCTCTTCATTCACTAAATTTCGTCTACATAGCCTTCGCCTGCCTCTGGTGACTACAATCCTCCCATCTTTCCATTTTTTTGCACTTTGCTAGAAACTCCCTCCCTCGGGGATCAATTAACAATAGCTCTTGTGTGAGATCAAGGTTGCAATCTTTCACCATCTCCATGGGAATATACTACCATGGCAAAAGAGAAATTATGTCATAAGTAAATATAAAAAGTAGTTGTGATAATCTGAACTTCTTTTTATTTAAAATGCACGTCAAGCCTAACTCCCTTAAAAAACTAGCCAAAAGGTTAGGATTTTGTGTAAAATCATATAATACGACACTACCCATACATTTTTCCGATTTGAGATTATAATACATCCTTGCACTACCAAGGCTAGACATTTGAAGCATGGAGCAACATGAAACGGGTTGTTAACATTGATAGCCCAACGTCAACGATGACCTGGCTTTGGTACCAATTGAAATTAATGGATCTCTGGATCCAACTCAACCTAAAAGCTAACTTTAAGAGATGAGGATTATCTGAAACCATATAAGAAAACTACTATCCATACACTAAAACAATATGATATTTCAACACGTCCATTTAATAAATACAAAAAAAGAACTATAATGTCAAGCTTAATATGGACAACATAAAGAAATTGGGATAATTATATCAACATGACCTTAAGTTTGGCCTAACACAAGTACCTCATTTGGTTTGAGATACTACAATAACACCTCCTATCATTAAATTAACTTGGGATACACATGTAATGTTTTAGTCATTTTAATACAATTTCCAAGGGGTCTAAATGTAATGTCCATGAAGTGATATTGTATTTTTCGAACATATAAGCAATATTTTTATCACTAAGCCAAATATCAAGAGATCTCCATTGAGGTAATTATCCCAAAGAAATACTATCCACATGGTGAATATAATAAAGCTTACCAAGTTAGCCTTTTGTTTCCCCCTTGTTGTTGTGACAAAGTAAGGATTTATGGATTATTAGGCCAATCCAACTCGGAAGATCTCCGCGATTCTACTAGTATCACCTCTATCTAAATAAATTCTTTAGAGTTAGTTGTCATCACCTCTTAAACTTTGACTCTATTGTTCATTTTATAGAATGAAGAACATCACATGGATAATTTGGAAATCCAATTTTATTATAAAGAACATACATAGCACAATAATCACACGCAATTTTTTGCATCCCAAAGTGATACATGTCTACATTTGTTCTCTTGATCAACCATTTTCATTTTGTATAAGCCTTACTATATAACTACTTTCTTAGCTTTCATTTATTGAATGAAAGAATTTTATTATAATGACCACATATAGCACAATAATCGCACGTAATTTTCTAAACTCATAGTAATAGCTCCTCGATTTAAAAAGTTGACCTACTAATAAAATTAAATAGTTGTTCATAAGATTCCTTCCTCCAACATGGTATTTGTTCCATCTCACATAAAAATACCACATTTACAAAATAATTTCTTAGATTAGCACTCAATTGTGATCACATACACATGACATATATAGTGTAACATATATAATGAAAGAAGAGTATTCAAAATGATGATCGAAAACAAATAACAAACAACAATATAACCACAAAATCCATCATAAACTCATTATTCCACTTCAATTAGCTTCTCAATATACAAAATATAAAGAATTTTTCACATTAAATTTCAACCCTAGCCTAAGTGCCCATTTGCACGAACAAAACTCACATTGATGACTAGGCTCCCATCATTTCGTCCTTGAACAAACTCGCAAATGCATTTGTCCTCTTCAACTACCAAATTTCGCCTACATAGCCTTCTCCATCCTCCTTTGACTACAATTCTCCCATCTTTCCATCTTTTGCACTTTGCTGGAAACTCCCTTCCTTGAGGATCAACCAGCCATAGCTCTTGTGTGGCATCAAGGTGGCAATCTTTGGCAACCTCCTTGGGAATATACTGCCATGATACGAAGGAAATTATGTCATAAGTAAATATAAAAAATAGTTACGATAATTTGAACTTCTTTTTATTGAAAATGCATCTCGAGGGGTCTAATTATAATGTACACGTTATTATATTTTTTGAACATACAGTGAATAGTCTTGTAATAAAGTCAAATATCAAGAGATCTCCATTTAGGTTATTATCCCAAAGAAATACTATCAAGACAGTGGATATAATAAAGTTTACCAGGTCAGCTTTTCGTTTCCCCTTCGTTGTTGTGACAAAGTAAGGATTTATGGGTTGTTGTGCCAATCCAGCTCGGAAGATCTCAGCACCATACCAGTCAGCATTCGAACTTCTGTGTCTCTTTGATTTGTTTCTACAAGTATTACCTCCATCTAAATAAATTTAGGGTTAGTTGTCATAACCTTTTTGGACTTTGGCTCGATTACCAAAAACATTGTTCTTACATATTTTGAAATTTTAAAAGTTCTCAAAATTAAGGGATGCAAGTTAAAATTAACATAACTTGTCCATAATTTGTGTGACAACCCTGTGAAAAGTTGGTAAAAAAGTAAATAAAATAAAATAAAAATATTTTTTTTAGAGAATAAATAAATTAAAATATGAAACATTCAAATTATATCTTGTATTAGCATTTTCCATACTTCAGCTAAGTCTAGTGAAATAAGTAAGACATAGGTAAATGTTAAGGAATAATAAGTTCTTCGAGGTAAAAAATAGGTTTTTATATAAGTATTGAACATCAGTATCAAATGGAAAAATTAGTAAGACATAAGTAAACATGAAGGAAATATTTGTGCTCTCAAAAGACACATGGAACATTAATTTCCTTTGCAATCGATCCAAACTTTAAGGGGTAATTTATTGACTAACTGAAATTATTTATTTTTAACTATATTACACAAAACCATGAAAATTCTAAACAAATCTAGCAAGAAAATTAAGAACAAAAATATAGGGAGAGAACATACCAGCATTAACTTGCTCTTCACTTTCCAAGATGTAATCATAATCCTCACTTTCAGTCTCCTCATCATCATCATCCTCTTGGGGAGCCTGCTCATGATCTTTTCTTTCTACTGTCTCATGGAAATATTTTCCAACTAAATTTTTTTCTGTTGCATTTGGTCCATACAGTTTGACATTAAAAGCATTGTGACAAAAGTATTGGAAGACCAAAAGGTCTCCACCTTTTATCGCATTGTCAGCTACAAATTTATCCCAACCATCTGAAAAATACCAATCGTTCTCAACTTGTGCCACTTTTATTTTCCATGTATTATTGCATCGGCATCTCAAGTATACTTCCTCCGGTAGTGCTCCTTCAATGCTCCGGATAAATGATGGAGGGATTTTCTATAACATGGAAAAACATAAACATCAATTAATTAGTTTAGAGAAATTTATTAACATATAAAGAATATTGCTTTGTTATTTGTAACTAAAGTAGAAATATTATTTGCTATTTTGCTAACTTCTTTTAATTTTTGCATCACAGTAATGTTCGTGTATATTTAAAAATTTGCACGTGGGTTGACATTTTTCTGCACAAAAAAAATGTTATTTAAATAACTTTGGTTTTTAGAAGTTGTCATTAATTACTCGATGGGTTAGGCTTATATATCATAGATATTATGATTAAATCGATAAATAGGTAATATAGTATACGTTTATTAATTATTGAAATTATAAGAGTAATGTCCATATTTAAAAATTTGCACGTGGGTTGACATTTTTCTGCACAAAAAATGTTATTTAAATAACTTTGCTTGTTCTGGTTTTCAGAAGTTGTCATTAATTACTTAATGGGTTAGGATTATATATCATAGATATTATGATTAAATCGATAAATAGGTAATATAGTATACGTTTATTAATATTTTTCCTTAACTAAAGAAAAATATTAGCGAAATAATCATTAAAATAGAGATAACTGCCTTGACACCGCTTGATATCGTGAGCTAATTACAATAGCATTCAATATAGTCTAAGAAATTATAGCAACGTTCCTTTTCGTTAGATTAAAAAGGAGTCTATGTGTAATGTCTTGATCAATTGTTTTATTTTTAGGGAGTCTAACTGTAACGCGGAGGAGGCATTATTTTAATTTTTAAAATAACAATGAGTGCCTCTATAACTAGACCGAACCTAAAGAGGTACTGAGGCAATTATCTGCTAAAAACATTTATGAGAGGATTAAAAACACTTAAAGAGTATCTTTGCACACACACTCATATATATTTATATATTAATCAGAGTCCAAATTGTTAATCAAAGATAATTTAAAGGGTTGTTATGGAAAAATCCCAAAGGATTCTAACTCCAAGCATTGTTTTTATATAAAAATGTGAAATAGATAGTGTCGAAATTAAAATAGAAACATTACCAATGTTGTGCTGCTTTCAGCTAAGAAGAACTTGAAGAAAGCTGGATGCTTGTTCATCTTTGCCACCACTAACGGATACAAAGTTCTGATGTTCAAGGAACTAAATAAAGAGAAGAATAAATCAATTAATCACTTGCAATATAAAAACATAAATAAATAAAAGAATGGAAAAGAGAAGGGGAAGAGGGTTTATAGGAAGAAAAATAAAAGGAGCTAATAAGATTGTCTAAATAAGTTTCTTGAATTTGCGAAATATTTTTAAATTTTAAGGGAGTAAGTGTTACATTTATAATTTCATGTAAAGAAAAGAGAATTAATTAATTTTGGAAAATGTTTTAAGATTCTGTTGATATCGGTGCTGATTAATTAGGTAATCCACCTAATTATATAATTTGGTGGCAGCGGGGAGAAATGGATTGGTAAGTAAGGTAGGGTTTTTCTTTTGCGGGGTAAAATTGAATTTACAAAAGAATAGGTAGTAGAAATGTATTGTAATAACTATGCCAGAACGTTAAGAAAACACCAAAAGCTAATAATATTATGTAAAGAAAACTCATTAGATTTGTAAAATATTTCTAAAATTTTAAGGAATATGCATTTTATTACTTTCGAGTAAAGAAAAGAGAATTAATTGAATTTGAAAAACACTTGACCATTTTGTTAGTGCTCTACATAACATAAAACTAGTTAATTTGGTGACAACAAAAGGAAATAGATTAAGGAGTAAAGTAGGGTTTTTATTTGGAGAGGCAAAAATGACTTTGTAAAAATTTGGTCTAAGAAATATCGTGAACAACTTCATGATATTTTAAGAAAATGCCAAAAGCAAACACGATTAGTAAAGAAAATTCGTTGAATTTGTGAAATAATTCCAAAATGTTGAAGAGTACATATTACTTTTATTATTTTTGAGTGAACAAAAGAAAATCACTTAATTTGGCAAATATTTTACCTTTTATTGATAACAAAACTTATTAACTTAATCTTTTTAATTTAGCAATAACGATTTGGTGGGCAGCACAAACAAAGGGATCGGTTTAATAAATTAGGTTTTTTCTCTAAATAAGGCTAGGCATGGGCTGAGATTCTTGGGAATGAGTATTTGATTTACCAAGATGGGAGTTTTTCCCATTCACTCTAGCTCGATAAATCACTAGCGACCTGAGTTCTGAAAACTTGGTCTTGAGATTGGATTTCAGATAAATTTATCTAAAAAATTGTATCACAAAGGGTGCAGTAAAAATGCTGAATTCTCCCTTGTAGATAACCAAATGCGATAAGCTAATAAGGGAAATTTCAACAACATGGGTAACTTTTCTAGTACCTGCAGAGCCTTATAGATCTTGTGGCAAAACTCGTGTCCCGGTGGTGTTGGTGATAGCCGGAAGGAGTTTTGGTGGCAACAGCTAGGAGTCGTGGTGGCGACAACCAAGCTATTAGAGTTAGGTCTAAGAGTCAAATAGATGGT
>JACFYI010003072.1:1111107-1125079 GCA_014898755.1 Handroanthus guayacan | reverse complement strand
GCCGGCGCTGAAGGACGGCGGCGCCAGCGGGGTTTCCAGTTGGCTGAGAACGGAACCTTCCTTGAGTGAGTTGAAAAGACTTAAAGCCGCCATGTCTGGGTTAATAACCGGCGCTGGGGGCTGCAGAATGTATTGTAAATACTGGTTGAGCCGAGCCATTTGAACGGCTTCGGTTTGGAGCCGCATGGCTTGCTCTTCCCATGAAGGGTTTTCGATTAGTTCTTTAAGGTTAGCCAGAGCCAAGAGATGAGGGAGGCTCGAGAAAATATCCGTTCGGGGCCGGTGGGTCATCGGGTCGAACCCCATTTGGATCAGTTTCTTTTTCAGATGAGTGTTCCAAAAATTCTTGATCTCATTGTCCGTTCTTCCGGGTAAGTGGGTTGCTATGGCTGACCACCTTAATTTAAAAGAGGAAACAAAAAAAACAAAAAAATAAAAAATTATCAATATTTGGAAATTTTAATGAAATTTGAGTGAAATAGAGTGTTTTGGATACAATGATTTAAAATATGTTTCATCTCATGTTTTATTTTATGAAAACATGTCAAGTGTACAACATTAGAAATCTCAATTTCAATCTTCTTATCTAATGTTATCGTTTCATTTCATGGATATACAGATCAAGTATAATTAATTTTCTTACAAAAACGCTTAGTTATTATGGACGAAATACACTTGACATGTATCCATATGAAATGAAACATCTATTGAAATAAAGGGTCTAGAAAGTCAAATTAATAAGTGTTTTACAAATAAATATATAGTTAATACAAATCAAACTCATTTTGAAATAAATGATCTGAAAATTAAAAAAACAAAAAAGGAAAAAGAAAACAAAACAAAACAAGAAGATCGAGAATTAGTACTTGTTGCCAAGAATGGCGTGAAGATTGAGAATAGTCTGTTCCTCTTCTTGGGAGAACTTGCCTCTCTTGATATCCGGCCGCAGATAGTTTGTCCAACGGAGTCTGCAACTCTTGCCGCATCTATTTAGACCTAATTGAATCATTTGTAAAAATATTACAACATTTTCCTAGTAAAAATTGTTTGAGATCAAATACTAAGAATGAAATAATCTTAAACTTAAGGATTATGAATTTACCAGCAAGTTTGGGGAGGGCCCTCCAGCTGCCATGGCCATGTTTCTGGATATACTTGATGAGTTTATCATCTTCTTCAGGAGTCCAAGGACCTTTCTTAAGACCAGTGTTCTCATCACAGCATGGAGATCTTCCCATGTTGTCTAATAATTATCTCAGATATTAATGTATTTGGGTTGTTTCCTTCCCATCGTACCAAATAACTCTAACCAGATTTTATATATGTGGGAGAGCCCTTGTCTTTCTTTTTGTCTTCATCTTGTGGGGACAACACCTCCCCCACATCCCTAGCTACTCCCTAATTCTTGAACTTGAAATTACAAGAATGGCCTTCCTCTTTTTTGTTTTTTTTTTTTTTGCCCCCCCCCGGTTGAGAAATTAGGGAATGGTAGTTTAATGGAGATTAATTTATGATTTACTATGAATAAATTTGGCTTGTTAAAAAAAATTGTTCCATGATTAATACTTCTTGAAAAATCATAGAAGAAATATATACCTACGTTTCAAATAAATATATAAATTTTTACTTATGTAAATATTTAATAGATCAATATTGAAGATCATAGTGTAAAACCAGATATAAGAATAAAATAAAATAGCTCAACCAAAAAATAATCACTATTAACCCAGGAAAAATAATGATATAATGTACATTTTTTTACCTCAACCATGGAAAAATCATAAACATAAAAATGTATTTTGAAACCTCGAATTATCAACCAATAAGCTTTTGTCCGAGTGACAAAGCAAAAGTCTCACAACTAAAATGTTATGAGTTCAATGCCTAGTACGTATTATTGGCGTACTACATGACAACTTTAATTCTACTTTATAGTAATTAATTTACAGTACTTTTTTTATACTAATTATTATGATCCTTGAATGTACTAAAATATTTATATTGACGTCTTAATGATATATATTCATCGAATATAATATTATTTTTCTCTTTCAATTAAAAAAAAAAAAACCCTCGAACTGTAGATAAAAGGGACAGGTTTAAGGGTTAATTAAGAGAATTCAATTTTGTTTGTTTTGCGCTTGTGAATCATCAATTGAAAAAAGAGGAACATCAGACCAGGTGGCGGCTGCCCTGTGGTCAAAGGAACACGCTCCATGCACGCAAACTCCGTCATTGATTGCATATTTTGCATGGCAATTTTTATTTTATATTCTATATCTATATATTTATATATTTGCACTATACATATTTTACGTACAGTATAAATTAATTGTATTCATTTTCATGTATGATTGAATCCCCCCTCTTAATCCCAAAGTTCTTACACGTTTATTCAATTGATTAGCATGGTTTGATTTTAGTTGTCGATTAATATATAAGTTTAATTATTTGGGAAAATTCATCCCCAAAAGTATTGTTAATTTAATTATAGATATTAGTAATATGATTGAATTCATCAGCTAGAAATGCATTAATAGTTTATGTGTTCAGTCTAAAATTAACTGCAAATGCAATTTTCTTAAACTTGTTTGGGAAAATTACAGACTTCTATATTTTGTAGGATGTTTTTAAAAGCTTATAAGCTAGCTCGTCATTATCTTTCGAACAAATTTTTTAAAGTGTTTGAACAGAATAAAATTTTTAAACTTCTAAAGCATTGATCACCACATATAATTTTTTAATCACTATGATTAAAATTAAAATGATTTATTAAGATCTAAAAAATTATTTACAACGTAATTTTTACTTTCTTTATAAGAGCTTATGGGTCCTGAGATGTTACACTAGGAGCAGTTTATAATATTTTACAAATTTTCAAACATCATACAAGATGTTTTGAAAAATTTTAAATAAATTCTTAATTTCAACACCTCTTAAGCATTATAATATATTCAAAAGTCTATTTGGAGTGGTTTCAAAACCTCTTCATAGGTGCTCTAGCTAGTATACAATTACTTAATTAATCTGGAAAATGGAATTAAAAAAAAGACACGTAGTATCTGTTATAGCTCGGACGTGACACTCTAATAGGGCAATTAGTCTAGTGAAAATTTAAGATATTTTAAATTTATTAATAAAATGTTCAAGTAATTAATTGCTATAACAAATTAAGTACCAATCACAAATAATTAAGCACGATCAAATATAATGATTATGAAAATTGACTTCAACATATACTGATTAGTCAATTCAGTTATTTTTCTATTTTTGGTACAGTAGCATATAATTTAATCATTTAAAAATAATTGAGTACAATAACAAATATAGCAACTATTAAAAATCCGGGCCTTTAATATTATCAAAACTATCATAGAACCAGTATGATAAATTAATTAAAATATGTAACTTCCTACTTTTATAATTATTTTATAAATTATAAGGAATGTCTCATAACTATAAGGTTATAGGTACTTTGATTCTCATCGAGCGCATATGGCCTTTATTCTACTGAACAATGTCTTATTTTATTTTCTATTGTATAATAGTTTTGTAAAAAAATAATAATAATTATTGATTTTAAATATTATTGACCTATTGTGTTAATATGAAAATTGAATATATTAATTATCTCTAAAAAGAATAATTATTTTAAAATATGAAAATAGTATGGATATAGTAACCCCAAATTAAAGTAGTCACTTCCACGTCATGTAAACCTTATCACTGAAATTGATTCCAACTTCGCTGTTCACACATATAGGTCCCCTGTATTTCTATAAATATTTTATTTTCCAATTGAAAGACGCTTAAAATTCAAATTAATTGTTCTTCATCAGACTAAATATCTAACAATAATCGTGAAATTGTATATGATATTACTTTTAGTGATTTTTAGTGCCCAATAGTTTCAACATAATACATATTCATCAAAATTGTAGATTATGATATCAATTTTTTTTTTTTCAAAAATAAAGAGAATCGAAAGCTTCCTCCGCATTGTGACACATTTTTCCCAAAGACAATCTATAATGTGTATCAGGGAAACAAAAAGTTAATTTTGAGTTTTTTTTTAGCTCATTAATGAAAAATATTTTTGTAAAGACAACACTAATAATATGTGTTAAGAAAAATCGAAAGCTTTGAGAGAGTTCTTTGCACCATTGAAAACACACGAAATTCATAATTGTACATAAAGAAATAACGATCAAATAGATTGTAGGTTTAAGTCTTATAGGAAATAATTAAAAAGTCAACATAATTAAGAAATCAACATTGATTCTCTTCGACTGCAATATACATAAATTTAATATTAAGAGAAAAATTATTAATTGTTGATGATTACTAGAAGAAATTAACATTAAGAGTACTTTAATAAGAACATATAACAACATACCATCAATATAACTATCGAAAAACTTAACACTTTATATATAGTATATGGATTATAACAAATATTGTAATATGTGTCACCATTGTTAGGATCCCTTTTTTCAAAACTATGTTTCATCTCACATTTCGTATCATAAATACGTGTCAAGTCTATTAAATATTTATTTATAAAAATACAGTATTGTAGATGTTGTATACATGGCATAAATTCAATGCAATAAAACATGTGATTAAATATAATTTGGAATAGGGAATCCAAAGAGTAGTGTCGGCAAAACAATAGCACGTGAAATTAGATCTTTGTACGTTTGTCGACGAATTTGGCATCTTTACGTGTCAATATATATAAATGTGTGTATATATGGTCCGATACAATCGAAGAACATTGCTTCCCCGGAGAAGTAAGAACCAATATCCGAAGATGGTGACATGAAGAGATGGTGACTCTCTCTCTCTCTCTCTCTCTCTGTATATATATTATTTGCATCTGCATTTTGACTATAGAGTGACAGAGATGGTTAGACACAAGTTGGTGCAGCAAACTTTCCCCATTATTTATTTTTTCTCCACTTCTCTTAACTTGGGGTAAAAAAGAAAAATGCACAAAAATGAAAAGAAAATAAAAATGAAAAAAGAAAAAACTCTTTTTCAATGGACAAACAATTTCTTGTTCATTTATTGTCTGTACGTTCTTTGTCCGGGTCATTGACATTGTCTCCCTTCTTAATTAAGATTGATCCTTAATTTCTTTCACAACACCTTAATTTTTCAATTATCAGCAAGATACGAAAAAGTACATTTTTTGGTAACTTTCAAATCATTTGTAGTAGAGATTCCTATCTTAGGTTTTTCTACCAAATTCAAATATTATCTTATTCTAATAAATTTCTCATCGTTTAAGAATGAAAACTTTCCTGAAAATATATTAATTTTATTGAACCACATAAGCTTTTGTGAAAATATATGAATTTGATCGAACCTCATAAATTTTGCATATTTTTACTTTTTTTTATTTCTCAAATATTATTTTTAAACAATGGAATTTTTATGTGATTTGTAAAAATTTCATGAATTTTAGAAAGGAAAATGTCAAGAAAACTTCTTCTTACACTTTCAACGATATAACTTTGTGCTTTAACTTTTATAATTCTAATTTTTCCTTCTTATTTTTTTCATTAAAATCGTTGATCCAAAAATATAGTATTTAATTGTTTTCGTTTTTTAAATACAGCAACAATCATAATATATTGTCCCCCTGATCCTGTGCACTAGCTATATGTAATACTTATTATTATTTTTTTATTTCTTTTTTGTTATGTGGATTGTTTGTGTGAAGTTATATAATGAGATGATAGTAGCGTGTGAAGATGGAAATATGGTAGAAATGGCTTGTACGGTATCACTTTGGTAGAGACATAGAAAAATATCAACTAGTTAAATAAACAAACCCTCGTTTTTTTGTGTATTTTTAATCTAATTTTTTCTAGCTCTTCATTACATTTTTTTTTTCATTTTCTTCACCATAAAAAAAAGGCATCAACTATGAAAAATTGCTATAAAATTAATTTCTTAGCTAAAATTACAAATCAGCTACAATTTTATGTAAGAATTGTAATTTTTAATATAACAATATCGTTGGCTGTCAATAGTTAACCGTATTTCATATTTGGTGGTCAATATATATCGTAGTTACGTAAATATTAGCTACTAGGATATCTAATTCGAATCCGATTAAGAAAATTTGTAATTAATTTTATGGATTTAAATCATCAGTTTAGGAATTGGTTGTATTTTATGGTACTTTTCTTCTTTTTATTTCCTTTTTTTATTTCCTGCTTCTTCCCATTCCAACTAGAATTTTGTTATATGGGTATATATCACGAATATACTTCTTTTGTTTTTTTGTTTTTTTTTTTTCTTTATTTTGAGATTATATATATGCTTGCACATAATAAATATATATTTTACAAGATATTAAGTATAGTCTATTATCTCTATCAAAAGAAATATAATAATTGCTAGAACATAACAACTTTCATAAACACAAAATTAAATATCTTAATTAAAATCTCGTGAAATTACTGCGTATGTCGCACCAACTCAGGATCACCTTTTTAAAACGCGCAAGAAAAGCTTTATATAAAGCTGTTATTTAAAAGAATTTAATTCTATGTCCATTTCGAAAAGCACAACTAAAAAGAGAAAAGAAATTGTAATTAACCCCATTTTTACATATAATTAATTAATGTGTCAATGCAGGATTAAGGACGGAAATCAGAAAGGGGTCCATCAGTAAATTGAAAGTCCAACAACTTATTTCACGCAATATCTCCCTCTTTCAAACCTAAACTGGGAATTTTAAAAAGTGTCAACCTCATTAATCACCCAAGTCGAGTCAAATCAACAATGACGTCGGACTTTAGAATCCTCTGTTTTTGTTTTAGTTTTAATTACCCCACAACCCTGAGATTTATCATAATTAACAAAATGACCCTAACGTTTGGATAATTATCATCATAGCCACAGTAAACAAGGCAACTAATGCATAATTATAATTATACTCATAAATGTAAGCATAATTACAACTAGACCCCCAAGCGACACATACTATTACCATTATTGCCTTTATACAGGGGTTATACTTGTAATATTTAAAATTTTTAAGAAATGTAATGGTAACTATTTAAATCGTAGGGGTGCAATAGTAATTATCCCAACATGAAAGGATATTTTGGTGATTATGGTAAATCTTAAAGGATATTGAGATAAGTATCCCTTTCCTTTATTAATACACAAAATATCTAATACTAGGCAATTATTAAAGAAAAAAATTTATTAAGATTAAATTTATGGATTTTGGGACTGTATATAAAAGTGAGTAACAGATGAAATGCATGATTAATTATTATATTATATTTTCTAGGTTTCTTAATATAACTAAAACATTTGTCTTAATCTTTTCTTAATTTGAATAAAAACGGAATAAAAGGAATCTATACAGAGACGATGGGCTCTCGCTTGTGGCTCATGTCACCCCTGCAGAACGAGCGTCTTAATTATTTGTGCGGGTGAACTTAGATATGTGGGATATAAGAAATTAGAGATCAATAAAAAGTAAAGTTTAAGGCGGAAATATACAAAATAACACAATAACTACCAACTATCAAATTCTCAATTCTATGAAATTTAAATCATTTTTTTTTTTCAATCTACATCAGTATTCACATCACTGATGGACTTATATCCAACTTTTTTAATACAAAATCACATATTCATTACATGCTAGCTGCTCAATGGACCATAGTGTCGCTATACTAATTTTCTAGACTTCGCTATAAAACAAATGAATTTTAATAGTAGAAAAATCAATAACTGTGATGAAATTAGTAAGTAGTTAATAATCTAAAATTAATAACTTTGGTTGAAGTGGCTGCCAATCAGAAAAAATTAACAAGATAAAAACATTTTACTTCAATGTTTATATCGAATTGATGAAAACATCCACTATGACTATATGTTATGGTGAATTTTTCACAATTCCACTAAAACTATACGTTATTGCCGTGAAAAAGGTGTACTGAATGACTTTCCACCATTCATATTTTCTATTAATATCAATTTTTAAAGATCATGCATGGTATTTTTTGTATATGTTGTAAGTTCTTCTAGTTTTAGATATTTCTTAATAAGTCTGGGCTTTTCTTTAATGATTTTGCGACAATTTGGGAAAAAACCGTCCCATCATCTATACTATGGAAACCATGAAAATCCTTAAGTAGTTTGGTATTTTTTTTAATAAATTGACATGACTAAAAATATTATTTTTAAAGATAATCATAAAATATTTTTTTGCAACTTACCTTTTTCATATGTATTTCTCTTTTTTATCTTATTTTTTTCAATTTTAGTTTTTTTTTCATATTTATTCTCTCCAAATTTATTTTTCGATTATTTTATTCTATATAATTTATAAATTCAAATAAAAATATTCAATAATAGAAAAAGTTACTATTACTTAAAATAACTATGACTTCTAATTTAATTTACATTATAGAAAATTTAAGTACACATATTAAATGTGTCGTAACTGCCAGCATGAATTACCTCTTTTCTTGTAGTGTTATTTAATATTTTCCTCTCATAAAAAATATATATATATATTTAATATTTTCCTCACCGGAGTCTGACTTGGTTAGTCTTTTTTCTTAAATATTCAATGCAAAACCCTTTTTCTACTAGCTAGAAAAGTTTAACAAGACAAAGGAAAAGGTTGATTGAGATTGAAATATATTGCTTCTTCAACTGGGGTTCCTTGTCGGGTGGACCCCTAACATTATAAAAGGAAGAGGGTTTAGTTTAAAAGTGGAGGTGATATCACATAAAAAAATTTTTAAAATATTATATTATTAATTAATTAATAACAAAATGTTTTAGGGTCAGCTAAACAACTGATCATTTGCTTGCTCCAGTGGGTTTCTAACCAACTCATCTAAATTTCGACTTTTCTGTGTGTTATATAATATATGACAAACTAGTTTCCATGCAAAAATGTACTACGTGCGTTACCTATTAATTAACAAATGTTGTCGATTATAACATACTTAGACATTTATATTTAAGTAGGTTAAAAATTGTTAAATTATATACAGTTGTATATTGAGACATCGTCTATAGCAATAGTTTTAATGATACGTCACTATATTAGTTTGTAGAGGCACAATGAGATCGATTTACATGATAAAGTTGGCGATGAAAGGAAAAATCTTTATGTTATTGTTTCTTTAAAGCGTTTAAGTGTAATAAGTTAATATCACAGTATTTTTAGTGATACGATTAGATATCATTATATTTTGAGGGCCATAATACATAAATTCTATAACATACAAATTTTAGTTGAAAGTGATATCTCAAAAAGAAAAATTCACTTCAAAAAAATTAAAATCTTATTCTAGAAAAATATAAGCATCTATTACGTTAATAATGGATATATAATTAGGTAGCGATCATCAGCTATTATGTAATTTGTATAGCAAACAATATTACGATAGAATGACACAAAAAAAATAATTAATTATTAATTAATTAGACAAAAATACATGTTTCTTGTAATATTTGTCACTTGGTGTTAATCCTCGTTGATTTGATGTTTAAGTGGAGATGCAAAAAATATATGCTGATAATAGAAGATACTGAAAAAAGAATATTTTTGGGAATAATTACCTCTGCACCCCTAAAGTTTGAATAATTATAATTCATCCTTTACTGCTGGCTCAGCATGACACATAATTACAATCACACTCCCTGAACTTATATATAACTATAATTACATCCATTTATACAAGGGATCTACTTGTAATGTTTCAAAAATAGAATGTATTATTATAATTATTCATCAGCTGAACTGAGTAACTAATAGTAGGAATTGTAATGATAATTTTTTAAACATGAGAACGTGGTAATTATCCCATAATCCTATTTTGAAATCATGAAAGCACTGTATAATTTGATGGCTTTATGCATTGAAAAAGCCTAGAATCCTTACAACCTCGTAATTCGTCTCGACCAAAACTTGAAACTTGAAAATTTAAGTTTCCACAAACTTATTTGCCTGCAGTGTTGCGTCGAATTTCATGACCCCACGATTTGAAATAACAGATCTTAACTCATTTGAACATTTTTTATTTATTAATGTAAATAATACCGTGAGATAATATTAATATCAAGTGGTAATAATATATAAGGAGTAATTAAACAACCGTGGGGAAACCGTGTAGGCCTATTAAATACGTGCTAATTAATATCATCATATCTTTACCATTTCAGTGATTATAGTAACTTGTAAATATTGGTTCTCCCATTATATGCAGATATGGTTTCGTCTCAAAATCGACACTGAATTCAAAAAAATGGGAAATCCTTCGTAAAATAATTAGTATTAAATTCCGTCACAATCAATCAATAAATAAAGATTAGTAATAAATCCCGTCAGAATTTTTTTTTTTAACATCACAATATATTGCAATTAATCAGTATATAACCACTAATTTTTGTATGAATTGCTGATTTTCTGTGGTATAACAATTAGTTTTTCTGTCGTTTTAATTTTAATACAATCATAATATGTTCAGGTTAGATGATATTATATATACTTACAGGAAAAGAAAAGCAAGAACATGTTTTACCAAAAGATAATAATAGTGATTAACTAATAATTAGATTAAAATATGACCATATTAATATTAGTGAAGTAGTATTGTAAAAGACTCCATTTATGATAATAGGTTCTTAATTACTTTTTTCTCAACTGTTATAGCCACTGTTTTGGGACTAAGATTTTCCATGATTTAATTAATATAATACTTTATTAATATGACGAACGTTTATGTCTAATCCGTATAAATAATAATATTTTGTGAGTTTACTAGTCACAAGGTAGAGGTCATGAATTCGATTCTCATCAGTGTATTGAGATGCTTTTTTACCTTATGGGACGTAAGTTTGATTTTTTCACTGTGCAGTAAACTATTGAGAATTTTCTATAATTAATGTTATTTTATGGATTTTTCATCGTTATTAATGTATCGATATACGGTTTGAATATTGTAATTGCTTCTCTTAAAACAGTTTATATGTTTACTAATTAATACTTATCAACCACTACATATGTTATTTAGTGACTAATTAAGTTCAATTAACCATGACATCATACTAATACAGCTAATCCAAATTGAAAGATACATAATGAGTTTGACAGTAGATTTTTCTGTGGTGCATTTGGACATTGAACTGACTTGTTCTCATTTGGACATTAACTGATTAATTAAAATAATTGGCCAATTACTGTAAAATAATGACTCTAAAATATTCAATAAATTAATATTTAGCAATTCATCATTTGATTATTTCATTTCATTCTACTATTTCTAGAGTTCTTTACTATTGCTGGAATTGTGGTTGGGAAAAGAACGAAAAAAAAATATTAATCAATGAGATATGATAATTAATTGAAGGAAATTTATTTTATCGGTTAGTATTTTTTATAATATCTGATTAAATTTATAAATTATAGAAAAACTAGTTCGTCGTGCTCAAATTAGTGAGATTCACTGTCGCTAATTTTTTTTGTCGTCGTCTTGGAATGTTTTTGTTTTTTATGGGCATCCCAAATGGTAAATGGCATCAACAAAGTTTTAAATAAAATTCCATAGAGAAAAATATAATTTTGCAAAATATCAATGCATTATAAATTTCATTTTTGGTCATCCTATATATGTAGAAAAAAAATTGAAAATATTCAACATGTTCCCAAGTCTTACAAAATTTATCATCCTTAATGGAACTTTATAATATAAATTAAAACCCACTGAACACGAAAACTTGTGAATAGAATAATGACTCCTTAGTACCTTCCTTAAATTATTCTTTCTTCAATGTTATTAATTAGTGAATCATGGTCTACTGTTAGATTCTCCAAGGCTTGTAACAGAGGTTGTTATAGTGCAAGTTTTGATGGAAAAAATAAATAAATACAAGTTGATAATTATTGTTTATACTGAAAATTTGACTGAAATGAAGATTTATTTGGTTAGATTGGTGAGAAATATCTTCACTGAGGTCATCATATAAATATATATATATATACATACATACATTATAATATAATGTAAGCAAATACAACCTCAAAAAGGCAATGCAAATCTCAGGTCACAGTTATGTGATAATTTATTTCAGAATTCCTGAATTTTTTATGGGCATGTTGATATGGTAGCTTGAGTGAGATGAAGATGTAATCATGCCTAGTCTTCTATTTGATATGAACAATTATGATCATATTCAACACCAAGTCTCCTTCAAAAAAAAAAAAAAAAAAAAACACTTTGTAAGCTACTGGCATAAAGATAAATGTCTCTCTCTAGGTGTAAGAATTTTTTACCCTTCGTAAGAAAGACAAAAATTTCGGCAAGAATCAAGGGTCAGATTAATATTTAGATGACCAATCCACAATAATATTGCTTAACAAATACCACGATAATCTCACCCACAATCGCACATATCAAACAATAGGCGAGATTCATTAATATGATATAATCTCACCCTGGTCATAATTGCTGAGAATCAATCCATTCTATTAGGAATCCCATTTTGTGTAATTCTTTTCTGCCTTCTGTTTGATTACATACATTCTCTATCAAACACGCCCTATAAGTGCTACTAGCATTTTCTGGGATCATCTAATTGGAAAGATTTCTCGACCTCATAAATGTGATCCAGCCCATAGTCTCCAACTCAGGCTATTGGATCGTTAGCAAAAGCCCATTGTTGAATGATATCCAGAACTTCCACACTAGATTTTTCATTCGGTTAATAATACTATTACCCATTACTTAAATTATTCCTAAGTATTGTAAATAATACTAAAAAATGTTTCCTTTGCTCTAAGTGCTACCACTCTATGCCTAATTTTGCTTTCTCTTTCCCCTTGCTTTTTTCTCACTAAGATCAAAGGTCCAAACTTAGCCAAAGGCCATTTTGGCTATTGAACTTTTCTTTCCCAACAAAACCAAAGAGGGGGTTGAGGCAAGACCCCGACCTGTGCATTAAAATCAAAAGCGAAGACATTCAACAAGGGTATAGCATCTTTAGTTCTTTACAAATATGAAAGCAAATAGGAAAATAAGGATGGCTCCTCCCTTGACAATTAAAGTATTTGCTCTATAAAGCTCTATTCTATATAAGAAATCAAAATCATCAAAAATTTCAAGCGCCATGAGCTGGCTCCTTCGTTGCCCATCACCTGATTCATCAGAAATTTAGTTAATTTATCCATGCATCAAAGCGTTTCAAGATCTGCAAAACTGTTCAAAAACCGGCATCTGCTGAAACATATCATCTGCTCATACACCGTTGACAGCCAATAAATTTCTTAATACACAGCAGCAAACAGGATTCTGATAGCAAACTTTAATTAGAAGAATTCTAGTGGTATTCAACAGCTTTGTTCTATTTGCTTAATCTTTTTACTTATTTAGAAAATTTGAGGGAACGTTGTTATATTATATCCTGCTACCACTTATAAAAATATCTATACCTTGATTATATTTCCTACACTCAAAATAATCAGCTACGTGAATTTCAATTGTTACCTTAAACTTTATAGCTAACAATTTTGTGAAACTTAATTTCACAAGAACTCTTATGAATGAGGAGGACTGAAGTTAAAAACATAGCGCAAGATGAGGCCGAGTTGTATGATCATCCTAATCTGCAAAGTTTATTCTTTATTTCTTCTAGCTACAGCTGTGACAACTGGAACTTTCTAATATAAACTATCAAGTAAGCAATAGCAATAAATAAGAGGCAGCAGCACCATGAGGTTAGTTCATTACCCATGAGGAATGTGCGCTCCAAGCTCTCACCAGATCTCAAGGATACAACTTCATTAGTAATAGCCCCAAAATAATTGATAGGCGCAGCAGCAGTTCCTACAAAGATATTGGGTAATGATGTTATGAGATTAAATAGTGAAGAAAATTTTATATTTCCCTGAAGTCGTCAACTGAATACTCGTCTATTCAGGGAA
>JACFYI010003072.1:1068086-1105967 GCA_014898755.1 Handroanthus guayacan | reverse complement strand
GGGGTATGTAAGATGTTGTGAAACTGACAATAAAATGTGAACATCTTGCAATTCTGTGAACTTTGTGGTGTTGGATTTGGCAATAGAGATATTTTGCCTTATCTACACGCTTGATTTGTCCATGGTGAGGATGTTTGGTCCTGTACATCTGAATAGTGCAATTAGTTCTGTAAATTCTGTCTACATAATTCCAGTTGATTTTGCATGTAGATAAGCTCGCAAAAGAAAAAAACTGGCGTTCTGGCTCCAAAGCGATTTGTGCAGCGACTGAAGAAACAAAATGAAATATTTCGTAGTTACATGCATCAGGTATGGCAATAAAGTGTATCAGTTTACTGCATCATAAAATTGGGCAGATCTTGACATTTCTGTTAGTGCTTCTGATGAATTTTCTTACATGGTGCACAAAGTTTTCTTCAATTTGAATCTGCTAATGATGTTACATGATGTGAAATATGTAGGACGCCCATGAATTTCTGAACTATTTGCTAAATGAACTGGTCGACATACTGGAGAAAGAGGCTCGAGCAACTAAGGCTGATCAAGAAATTACCCAGAAAATTGCTAATGGTCCGACAAGTATATCATCCAACGGTCCCCAGAAGGAGCCTCTGATCACCTGGGTGCACAAGAATTTTCAGGTAAGCTTGGATTGCTATTCATACTCATCCGCTTGCATGCCTTTCCGACGTGAAGGTTTGACTTGGTGCAATTGTCGCCTCTTTGATTTTATTACTTTAGTTTTTTTATTTTATTTATATATGATAAAAGTATCTCTTGCATTCATTACCTTTTCCTTTGGGTACCCTGACAAAATAACTGCTGAAGTTACTTTTGTTTTTCGTTGTTCCGCTTTTTTGTGTTATGGTGCAACATCCCTAGACCTTGAAATGCCAATTTTGCACAATTTTGAGTACTTTTCTGGATTCTCTTTGTCATTGATAGTTATATTTTGCAGGGTATATTGACAAATGAAACAAGGTGCTTGCGTTGTGAGACAGTGACAGCAAGGGATGAAACATTTCTTGATTTGAGCCTTGATATAGAACAGAACAGTTCAATCACGAGTTGCCTGAAAAATTTTAGCTCCACTGAAACTTTAAATGCTGAGGACAAATTTTTTTGTGACAAATGCTGCAGGTCAGTCACATTTTCATTTACTAGGATGATGTTAATCTCTCCCATTCTCCTAATAGTTTCCCTTTTATTGGATACTGATCTTTCATAGGTGGGATGGACTTAAGAAGCTGCTATTAAGCACTGATGATATATTTCTTGTCAAAAAAAAAAAGAAAAACAGTTTTAATATATCCTAAATTATGTCCATCCTCGTCTTACTTGAACTACCAATATCATGCGAGTTATCAAGACTTTTATTTGTGACAAGAAAACTGACATTTACATTTTATCCAGTTGTATCTCAAACTTTTACTTTTCACATGCAGCTTACAAGAAGCTCAAAAGAGAATGAAGATTAAAAAGCCACCTCAGATCTTGGTCATCCATTTGAAGAGATTCAAGTACATCGAACAGCTGGGCCGTTATAAGAAGCTCTCATACCGAGTTGTCTTTCCTCTTGAGCTAAAACTCAGCAACACAGTCGAGGATGCAGATGCTGAATATTCCTTATTTGCTGTAGTCGTCCACGTAGGGAGTGGGCCCAACCATGGACACTATGTCAGCCTCGTGAAAAGCCACAACCATTGGCTATTCTTCGATGATGAAAACGTGGAAATGATTGATGAATCTGCTGTTCAGACTTTCTTCGGATCAGCCCAAGAGTATTCCAGCAACACGGATCATGGATACATCCTATTCTACGAAAGACTCATTGCCAGCAGCACAAGCTGAGAGGAGTCAGCATTCCAATTTTCACCCAAGATGGTATTCCAATTTTGAGCACACTGGATTCATGTTCTTTTACGTTCTTTCTTGATCTTCTCGTTGTCAATCTACGCCCTTTCCTCGCCGCAATTTGATGGGAAATTTTTCTGTTATGTGCTGTATACTTAGGTTGTTGCCATGTATAGTGGACAGTGCAAGCTCACTGTCCTTTATTTTCCAACAATAAAGGGGGAAGATGTGGTATATATGATTCTATGCTGTAGACTGTATGTTGGATTCTGCTTTGGAACTTCCTACAGTAAGTCATTGTTTTAGATTTTGGTAGCAAATGTTGCCAGTTCATGAGGTTATATGAGATAACGTGGATGGCTTTTTCAATGACTTGTACAACATTCTCCTAGTTGTATCTCTAGATTTATATATACTAGTCAAATGCAGAATTTGGTGTTATTCTGTGGGAATTTACCTCCAGACTTTACATGTCATCAGTTGCACTTTGCATTGCAGGTTTGTTGGGTGCTGCGTGTACTTTTTTATGTATTAATTAAGTTAATTTCATGAAAAAAAAAAAATTATTTAAACGTTTTTGTCATTTTTACCTCTTGCTTTCCATATATTATTTTTTGTCCTTTAAGTTTTCTTTTCCTAAATATTCTAAATATGTCATATAATAAGTTCTGTTAAATATATTTAAATAATGAAAAATATATTATTGAAATAAACGTAGAGTAATTTTATATATATTATAAAAATTTTAAAACATACATTAAGGGCGAGTCTATATCATATGGTAGATTTGTTTTAGATTTACTTGCCGATCATTGCTGATTTTTGTAGACTCTACATGATTTTTAATAGTGATTCGTGAACAACGTCTATATTAACACGAATTTTAAAAATATCTTATTGACATACCAAATATGATTTAATAGGGAAAAATTGTTAATAAGTAAAAAATTTCTTATTTAACAATGGAGCTATAAAACGAAAAATAAAAAAGCCACTACCATTATTCAATAGTAAAAATTATACTGTATATGGAGCATCAGATTCTTAATCATGTGTTTTTATATGGAATTTTTAAAATTTGAAATAGACTTCAATATTAAATCCTAAATATCAATCGATATTGAAAAATGTCAAAATTTATTAATTATTTTTTATATGAATAAATCAATCATAGTAAAATATGCACAGGTTGAGTATATACTATATTTAATATATATGAATTTTAATCGTCAAGAATTTAAATATTTTATTTCCATATTCAAGGACAAGCAAATCATTAAAGTCAAACTCATTCTAAACATTAACCATATGCTTGGATGTGAGATTTTATGGAAGCAAACGTTAAGGGATCCCCATGTTTATAATTTAATATTAATATATAAATATATATTTCTCCGATAGTATTCAAGTTCTGAAATAACTTACCCAGTAATAAGCCCCTTCTGTTCCTCAAAGAGAACCCCTGCCGCTTTCGCTGTTTTCCCCTGATTTCCACATTCAATCCCCATTCTTGAATTCGAAAATTTCCAGATTTCTACTATCAGAATCTTTCCAATAACCCACAGTGAAGCCTATATATAAATATATATTTGCAGATAATGGCGGCGACAGCTAATCAGCTGAATGTGGAGGAGTGGCCGTCTTGGGGTTCTCGAAGCGTCGAATGCTTCGAAAAACTTGAGCAGATTGGGGAAGGAACATATGGGTGAGACGAAAGTTTTTTTTTTATTTTTTTCTCTCTTTAGGGGTCTTTTTTATGCGGGTTCATTATAGAAAAAGTTGGTGAAATGCCTCTCAAGTCGGCTGGTGTTTAATTTTTCTGTAAATTTCTGGAATAGATTTAAGTGCTAGTTGAGCTTCGCGATAATTGTGTTTAGGCATTTAAGTTATCTTTAAGGGGCTGCTTTTAATTTGTTTTAGAAAGAGTTCAATTTGGCTTCTAGAATATTGTTATTCCTACTTTTCTGGACTTAAATTCACCTTTTTTTCGTGCTTCATCCGAGCACTGGTTTGCTAAGATTTTTATCTGTCATATTTAACCAATTTGTTGTTTGTCCTTTTCTAATAGAGTTCAACTGTGGCTTGTTTTACTTGCTTATGAAATGCAGGTGAAAATTTTTGGTTTGTGATTTTGGATTAGTGCTGTAATGGCTTTATTTTAATTCCTCTTTAATTGTTTTCATGAAATCATTATTGTCTCTTAAAATACTTTTACCTTATTGTAGTTTCAGAGGTAAATGACCTAGGTTGATTATATTTGTGTTGCTAAAAGTACAATTACAAGATAACTGCTACCTTCTCCGGAGAAGCTTACATCCCAAGCTTGTAGATATTTGATGTTGTTGGTTAGGCTTTACATGAAATGGTACTTATGGAGACCTGTGAATGAATTGGGGCCCAATCAAGTGGATTTGATCTTGATTTAGCACTTTAACTGCTTGTAAAAATCCAAACTTTGTGATAAGTGACCATTGCATTTCAATTTGATTTATTGCATGTCATGCATGGATTGAAAGTCAAGGAATAGAATTGAAATATATTTTTAGTTAATACCATATACTTTAAGGCTCCTCAAAATCTAGATTCAAAGTGATGCTGAACCTTTGAATTTATGGTTTCTATGTCTTGTTTGAAGTAAAGCTTCATCCTTTCCATGCTTATTGTTTTGTTTTAGCAGTTATATTAATTCCTATTTTCCTTTTTGATTTGCATGCTTGTGTTGGTTAATCACTCTTTCATTTTCTCCTCCAGTCAAGTATACATGGCCAGAGAAAAGAAAACTGGAGAAATTGTTGCTTTAAAGAAGATACGCATGGATAATGAGAAAGAAGGGGTATTGTTCTTTTCCTCAATCACCATGTGTCATAAAAATAGCCTATTGGGTATTTGGGAATTAAACAATAGCTGCTTTTTGGAGAGATCGCCATATTTTCTACAATAAAAAAATCTGACATGGTTTGTTTCTTTGTTCTGCAGTTTCCTATTACTGCAATCCGAGAAATTAAGATTCTAAAGAAGCTGCAGCATGAAAATGTGATTAAATTGAAAGAAATAGTGACATCTCCTGGTACTTTCTTTCATAATTATAGTGCATACTCCATTGTTAGTTTGTGCTATGTCTGATATGCATCTCTTATCTGTATGTGTTCCAAATATGTTATGTAGGTCGTGAAGGTGATGAGCAAGGAAATCCTGGTAATAACATTGCTTTGTGCTCTTTTATGATAAGAGCTCCTTGTTCCTGTTCAATGAGAATTGCATCAATATGGTATATATATTTTCAATTACAGATGGTAATAAGTACAAGGGGAGCATTTACATGGTCTTTGAGTACATGGACCATGATTTGACTGGCCTTGCAGATCGTCCTGGACTGAGATTTACGGTTCCTCAGATAAAAGTATTGCCAATATTCCCACAACTTGTAATATTAACTATTTAATTGTCAAACAGTGAAGGTTCACTAAGAAAATGATTTGCAGTGTTACATGAGGCAACTGCTCACGGGTCTTCACTATTGTCATATAAATCAAGTGCTTCACAGGGACATAAAAGGTTTGATTGCTTTTACATGTGTTGTATTTAGATATTGGTATTGTGTGAGTGTTCAAATTTTACATGATAACTGCTTGACAGGCTCAAATCTTCTCATTGACAACGAGGGCAATCTGAAGCTTGCAGATTTTGGACTTGCACGTTCCTTTTCCAATGATGTAAATGCTAATCTTACAAATCGGGTCATTACTTTGTGGTACAGGTAAATCCTCTATACTTCAATTGACATTAACAGTTGTTTATGAAAAATTCCTAATTGTGCTACTGACTGAGATTGTGCTCCATTTTATGATTTTGATTGTGAAGACCTCCAGAGTTGCTTCTAGGAGCCACTAAGTATGGTCCAGCTGTTGACATGTGGTCTGTTGGTTGTATCTTTGCTGAGCTGTTGTATGGGAAACCGATCTTACCAGGAAAAAATGAGGTTAGGTTTCTTTTGAAATTTGTGAAAATTAGGGTCACTATCTTCTCTTACTGTGCTCTTGAATGCACTTATAATTTTCTTGAATCAATGTCTGAACGGTAAGCTTCAAAGTGTTTTATGTGCATTTAGTGATTTGTACATCGCCTTACAGAATACTCTGGTGAAGCTAAGCTTTTCTATTAAAAAATAAAAATAAATTAATTAAAAAAAAAATCTATAATTGGCATCTTCAACGTCTACACTGCAAGTGCCAATATTTCTTTTGTTACTAATCTTTACTTAACATTTTTTAATTTCAGATTGGTGAGATTTTTCATGATCATAGAATTATGCATGAATAAAAAATTTGGCACTCCATGGTTACTCTAAGAGGTCTTCTAATGGTTTGCAATAGAGCTGTCATTTTGCATCTCTAGTTGCTTAGATATGCTGGGATATGGACCTAGAATCTATGAGCCCGGATAAGCCTCTTTTCCCTACTTATGGTTTCTTATTAAATAGTCTGTTCTGGACACACCAAAAATGATTATCGATAATCTGTTTGAAATAATCTGTACCAAATACCACAAATAAGCATCTCTTTCGGTCATCATCTCGGGTCTACCAATATTTTAAAATTGATAAATTGAACATGATTATCGTTTGTGGATACTATTGTTCTTAGTTTTTCTTGCTTTTGTAGTCTAAAAATGTTATTTTATATCAACTCAATGTCATCATGTCATCACTGTTATTGCAGCCTGAACAGTTGAATAAAATATTTGAGCTTTGTGGAACTCCTGATGAGTTGACGTGGCCTGGTGTTTCTAAGATTCCATGGTATAACAAATTTAAGCCCGCACGCCAAATGAAGAAACGGATTCGGGAGCTTTTTAGACAGTTAAGCGTATGAAACTATAATTTTAGATTTATGTTATAAATGTTCTCAATTGCTCTGTGAATAATTATGTGTGCTAATGGTCATTCGCCATACAGTTTTGACCGACATGCTTTGGATTTGTTGGAGAAAATGCTGGTTCTTGATCCTGCTCAGGTATCTCCCTTATCCAGTGAAATTGTTTTCTTATACAGTGAAGAGCACTACATTGGTTGGGTTTTTTGTTCTGGCTATTGTCTCGTTGTTTGGCTGCATATGCTGTCTTGTTTTGTAGCAGCTCCAGGGATGTAGTTTATGTGAATATTATATAGATGTTTATGTGTTTCATTTCTCAGAAGCATTCCCCTCAATTGTTAGACAATGACTATGGTAATCAGATGGTACTTTTTCAGGAAAAAATAGAAAATACGATAACAATAACATAGACCATATTTGATAGATGATGGCATCAACAGTAAATATATGTGAGAAGAAATTAGTATAATAATTGATTAATATTACTTCCATTATTGAATCATGTCACTTCTTGTCGAATTTCTTCGAACATTACTGTAAGAAGTGAGTCAATTGCAAGCATTATCAATATTATTATTTCACTAATTTCGTTTCTTTTGCCTTTATTAAACCTCAATTTTCAAAGAGAATTTCTGCGAAGGATGCTCTAGATGCTGAATATTTCTGGACTGATCCCTTACCCTGTGACCCAAAAAGGTATGTTTGATGGACTTCCCCTGAGATCCCATGCGTCTTGTGGAATAGGCATTGATACTATTTTATATTGATCATGCTCTCAGTCTTGGCATCCCTGCTCAAGGCTGAAGATGACATTGTTTCTTGTATCAACATTGATTGAATTCCTGAATGTTATTTTGCAGTTTGCCAAAATACGAATCATCACATGAGTTCCAGACGAAGAAGAAAAGACAGCAGCAACGACAAAATGAAGAATTGGCAAAACGACAGAAGTTGCAGCATCCTCAACAACATGCTCGCTTGCCTCCAATTCAACAAACAGGACAACCTCATTCCCAACACTGGAACGGTCCGGGTCATCAAATGAACAATTCTCAGCCGCCTCTGCCTGGCGTCCCTAGTCATCACCAGTATGGAAAGCCTCGCGGTCCACCAGGAAGTGGGCCTAATCGGTACCCTCCAACTGGGACAGCCGGTGGGTATTATCAAGACCGTGGGGGTCAAAGTGGAGGTTACAATAGTGGCCCATATCCTCCACAGGGACGAGGACCACCGCCGTACCCTGGAAATAGCGCTCCAAACGGCCCCCGAGGAACTGCCGGAGGATATGGAGCTCCTCCTAATTTCTCTCAAAGTAGTCAATATGGAGTTTCTGGTGGTAGAGGTCCAAATCCAATGGGTGGTAACAGAAACCAGCAGTTTGGCTGGCAGCAATGACATAGACAAGTAAGTGAACTTCAGACACAAAATTGATGATAACAATAGAAGAAAAGGATTGGAAGAATTGAGTGCATTAATTGTGCTGCTGCAGTTTTGCAAATGATGAACTAGGGAATTGTTGCTAGACTCTTGTATAGCTGGTGGCTGGATATTTATTGTTTTTAATTAGAAAAACATCAAATTGATCTTGCCACAGTTGATGTGGATATATGTGAGAGATTATAGATCTTAGAATTTGTGTATTTGAGAGTTGAGACAAGTATGCAAAGGAAGTCTTTGCCAAAAGTATGTATTTTCAAGAATCTGAATGGATATTGGTGGATTTGGTTTCTTGTTTCTATTATCTAAAAAAGAAGGGGTTATGTTAGGCAATTTAATATTTGTTCTTATTATTCAATCCATTATAATGAAAACATTATAAAATCAGGTAAAAGTCAACATCTTGTCAATGTTTAGCTTTGATACATGGAAGGCATTTGTTATGATTTTCTTGTTCCCACTTCCCAAAAGTCATGTCATTCATTTCAAGAATTATAAACTCATATTTGAGCTAATCTTGTTGATGTAAGGATCGGCTGTTTTAATCTTCTCTTTAGAAAAATCTTACATATGAACATTTGAAAAAGGAAATATGACTATTTAACTCAAAATAATAATAATAATAATACAAGCAAACCTAAAATAATCTATTCAATTACCCAAAAAAAAAAAAAAAGCCAGGTCAAAAATTATTGATCTTATTTGTACATATATAGAAGGGAGGAACGCAACATGGGTCATTTCCAGATACTATGGGAAAACAATGAGCTAAAAACGGTGGCAAAATGTGGGTCTCCAGCAGTTTGCTACAGTTCACAGCCCGTGACTGACACATGCTTTGTTTTTTTTCCAGGTACAAATTACATAGGACTTCATTTGACTCCTGCGCCCCACTCGAATTCACATGCACCTATGCAACGACCCGACAAATTAATCTGTTACCGTCACTATAATTTAACTCGGTAGGATCTATTCATCAAAAAACAAAAAAACAAAAACAAAAACAAAAAAAAAATCTCTGTCAAATCTCGTACCTAAACTTGAAAAAAATCAGCTTTGCACGGGAAAAAATATAGTATTTGGTGTCGATTAAGATAGAAAATTAAATTTAATGAATGTGTTGAGTCTTACCCAAAAAAAAAAAAAAAGGGATGTGTTGAGTCCTAAGATTTGTTTATAAAAGATTCAAAGGTCATGATGTGATTGAAAGATATAATCTTTTTTATTATGATACATGATCAATTAATTATTTAATGATTCTGTTGTTGCTGTAATTACGCTCATGTGATTCAAAGATATTTTTGCATTCATTTGTTTGTTTATAATATTCTAATTTAGCTATTTGCTTTCATGTTTTGTGGCTTATGGTGTAATAAGGGTTAAACTTGGTATGAAGAACTGGTCGCTCAATAGTATTAGTCGGGTTGATGTATGTTTCAGAAAATTTTGGACAAGTATTAAGGTTGTATGTGGGCTAAAGAGTTTGAGGTTTTGGCTTGAAAAAAAAAAAATACAGTTGTTATATTTAAATATCTAATAATGTAGGTTAACAAATTCTCGAGATAATTTAATAAAACATATCGGAAAGGAGAGTGAATAATCTATTAAAATTGTAATTTTATTGCATTTTAATTGGATTAAGTCAAGTCGAGACTCATTCCATTCAGAAGATACAGATCTAATAAGTGTTACCCTAACCTCACATTTCGCAATTCGTATAAATAAAATTCATTGAAAATTACCTGATAATAGAATGGGTTAAAATCCACATTACAAACATTGTTACACATGGACCAAGAAAAAAAAAAGATGTTTGAGGGATCGATTTTATTTGTTTTGTTCATAATATGATCAATAAATCTAAAATTAATATTTTTTTATTAAATATTTTATGAGGATCAAATTTTCGATTCTAATTAAATAACATAGGGTCCAAGGGCATAATTGTCCAAACAACAAAAGTGCATAAAATGATTGCCCTGCTCAGGACCTTTCCTGGGACACGTCGCATCATATCCCACCCCCACCACACCCATTTAAATCAAATCAAATTCTGCTATATATATAGAAATTCACACACACGTAAGCACCAACAGATTCACATGCAAATGTGATTTCAGAGACAGAATGCGGTAGGGAGAATCAGAAACAGAGTCCGGTTTGGTGAATCTCTCTTCCTCTTCGCTCCTTGTCTCAGCAATGGCGGTCAATTCCAGTGAAGAGGTGAGATTTTTTGTTTTTCCTTCACCGGTGTTGGCTTAATTTTGCCTCATTTGAAGTGCATTTTTGTTTACTATTGTTTTTTCTTCCCCTTGTGATTCTGCTCTGTGAGGATTTGCCTCCATTGCTGCTGGTTTCTATTGTTTTTCCCCCCTTCAATTTTTTTTTTAATTTTTTGCTACTCTGACGATTACCGATCGTTGACCAATAAGACTGCAGCATTTTAAAGAAAAAAATGATGAAATTTTACTGCGTTGATTCTTTTTTTTTTTTTTTCCAATTGTTTGCTTTGGACAATTTGTTTCCTCTTTTTGGCTTTAGAGAAATCGGAAGCAATTTCCAGACTGAAATGAATGGTTTCTGTCGTTTATAAGGATAAAGATGTGAGGTAGATACAGTTTTTTTACTGTGGATAATAATTGTAATTCTTTTTGATAAATAGGATAATAATTGTAATTAAAGTGCTGAATATAGACAAAAAGCCTTTGTTGCATAATCTTTTGTATTTTGGCTGCTGGAGATGAAAGAAGCCAAAGAAGTGGTTGATGGACCACACTTGAGTATTCTTTGAATATTGCTTTATATGTCATTATCACCTACTCACCCCTGATTGGATATATAACACTAAATCTGCGATTTGATATGGGAATCCACTTTGTCTTGTAGTTTTGGGATAGGAACAACTAATGTGAAGCAACATTTTAGCAAACTAATTGCTATACACGTATAAAAAGAATTGGGTGCAGTTTTGTTAACCATTGCCATTAAAATGTAAGGTGATGACATGGTATTTGTTGCACCAGAAATCATTTTGTGAAATGAGTGGAGACCAAAGCAAATATATCTACTGATTTGAAGATAAAACTTGTCCAATACATGCCTAATCCACAAGTTCTGATGCTTCTCCCTTGTATGATATAATGTCTTAAGATTAGTGGAGATAGATTCGAATCAAGCTCCAAATCAAACGTGCGTTAGTCTTAATATTTTGATATATTTATTTGAGGCGTATTTTGGCATATTTTTTCTTCAAATACCGGCTACTGGATGCTTATAGTCATCCCCAAAAATCTCATATTGTTCACTTGGAGTTTACAAGGACAAATTTGCATTCTTAAAATTTAATGTGCTATGAAGTTTTTCTGAAAATCACTATCTTTATATTTACATGATGAAATAGAATAAATTATTATGTTCTCTTTTTTTAGTGCCAAAATGTCCATAGTGTCATGGTGGTGTTACCAGATGGAGGAGCAACTAACCCACAGTGTGAACCTGTGCCAAACACCTGCCATATGGAAGTTCCTAATGTGCTGAAAAAAGAGATGAGCTTGAATTCTGACTCTAATTTGCTAAACCACACCAACATGAAGATGGATAAAGTGAATAATCATGCACCATGCAATTTGGAAGTCGATATTGAGGAAGGAAAGGCAGGAAATCCTAAATCCACTGAAGAATATATGTGTTATGCGAAGTCCGATGATTCAGCTGTATGTTCTCTTAATTGATATTGCCTGGCATTTATTTGTTTACGTCAGAAAATGCTAATCAGTTAATTGGAGTGTTTTGTATTTCAGCAATGTTGAAATTCCATTAGCACCCATTTCAATCCGGTCAGTACAATGAAATTCAAATTGACAATTAATTGTTTTGCAGAGAGAGATTTGCTCGCAGTTGGGAGGAAAATTCATGCAGTTCTTGATGAACCATAGCCCTGAGTTACCGAGGGTCACCTCTAAAGGTACTTAATCAGCCACAACCCGTCTGACCTGTGTTTTCTGAGTGACACATTGACTTCTGGATCATTCCTGGTTCCTATGGTTGTATGAACATATACCTTCCCAATGTTTATGCAACTTAGTCTTGAAAAATTGCCAAAGTGTTTTGGCAAATGTCAACTAACCAAGAGCGCAGGCATGTAATGTACCATTTTCAGCGTAATTCTCTAGATGAGTCTGTGTTAATAATAGTTAAGCGAAATTGAGCAAGAAGAGATCTCTAACTGTGAATGATAGAAATATTTTTCCGGAATAAATTTGTACAGTTAGTATTAGCAGCCAACTAGCATCGGCAAGAGCTGCCAAGCAGAAGTTGGATAAATCAAGCTTTTGTTGCGACATGCTATGTTGGGAGCTGTTTCATGCCAAACAAGCTTGGCATCTAAATACCAGATCTCAAGTTTGCACAAAAGAGAGGATATAGCTCCCTGATGGGAGCTATATTACTAATTCATCTTGGTTGCATGTATTTTATTTTATCTAAATCTTTCAAAATCATAAAATGCAAAACTTGCAGACTCATATTACTAGAGGTGTGTCGTGGTTAAATCCTTCTGACGGGACATACTGTTACATTTGGCAATCTTTTTCTTTTGTTGTTATTTCTTATGGAAAGAATTTCTTCAAATAGAACATCTAATGCGTACGCATTTCTTGTTTATCTTTTAAGCTCTAACTATATATACTTACTCTATACTTTGCCCTGTTTTATGAGTTTAATGAGATTTACTTGTTAACTGTTATGTCATATGCTTTGTATTATTAGATTCACTTATTTGCCATCTTTGTGCATGATGTATTATTACAGATAAGTTTTTGGCAGAGAGAGTATCTTACGATGGGCCTACTAATAGATCAAGGAAGTACAAGCGGTCTGCCTCATTCAATTCAAGAAAAGTAGTTCTCCTATTCTCGTTCATGTAAGTTCCAACAACAATCATGTACTTTGGTTATTGAACAGTCTATTGTTCAATAGTCCTCTTTTTACATTAAATTACAAGTTCGAAAACATCATCTACAGAGGGTAAGACATAAAGTTAAGATAGGCTCGTCAGAGTACAGAGATCAGAAGACAGAATCCATAAGTTGCTGGCACATAGGTGTTCGATAAATGATTTTGTGGAGTATAGAAAATAATTGCCAAAGGGAATCCTATTTGTCTATCTTTCTGCCTTCTAAACACAAGTAACCACCAATTTATGAGAAATTGGGAGCGAGCGCGCACGAGAGAGGGAGGGAGTGGCATTACGACTTGAATGTTTTGAACTCTCAATTCACAGTTCTAGACTCTTTATCTGTACACTCTTTAGTTTCTTTCTCTGGTTTGAGATGATTTATATATACTTCCTTGCTACATTGTTTTTTTGCTTCTCAGGTCCAGCATGGGAACAATAATCTTGATATATCTGACATTGAGAGTGAGACAGATCAGTGATCGGTCTGGTAATGTTTGAACCTGCCATCTTATTGCAATCTCTTCTGCAAGAATAATTCAGGACATTATCCTTTTCCTGCGAGTTGTTTTTAGGCTTGCTATGCCTTCCTGATCTTTTATCTTGGTTCTGCAGTTTAGGCTTTTCATCAGTGTATATAATCTAGAACTCTGGAACTGCATTTCACCATTCCAACGAATGTTTCTTTGTATACAAATTTTCCATTTTATTTTGGTTTACATAGAATTTGTTGTGGGTTTTTTGGCAAAGACATGAACTATTCTTGTTCAATATCAGTCTTCTATGCACAGCTAGATGGTTTTGATGAAAGCTGGATTCGTGTTTGGTCGATTTCAAAATATCAGTCATCTGAATACATAGCATCTCTCTGAAGATAACAAAATTAAGTGGATTCATTTTCTATAGCTGCAATTGAGTGCATTGGTAGTATTTTGGACTTTTCTTTTCATATGTCTGTCTACATCCTCAGTAAATAACATTGTGTGACAGAAAGGTTCTTCTAATCAAGGGTAAGTTACATCAACACCCCCATGAGGTTTGAAATAATTATTAAAATATCTTCTGAGATTTAGATAACTACTATTACAACCCTTACTGTTAGTTAGCTAACGATAATTATAATTATGCTCTTGAACTTATGCATAGTTATAATTACACGCCCTTTATTTAGGAAGTTCGCTTGTAATGTTTCAGATTATTAGGGGATGTGATTATAATATGTAATAGTTGAAATAATGATAGGAGTTGTAATGGTTATTCCTTTAGTGAAACCATTGATGGATTTCAAGCCATGCGGACCTCTGGGATTTCCACTTGTATATGTATGTATTGAACTGCTTTGTTTCGAATATACACGGCAATACAACTAGAGTTAAAATCTTGAAACATAATACATGCTGCATGATAATTTAAACCGTCATCTAAGACTAAAGGTAGAAGAGATGGATCCTAGCAACAGCTTGTTGTTTCATTACTGTTTACCAAAAACTTGCAGAGTTAGCAAGGAATCATAAAACATTGAAGAGTTTCAATGTTTTTTACCTCATTCCTACCTAATTTCTCATCTTGGTACAATATCTAGCATGCACAGCCTCCTCCTTGCTGCTCGTTCTGACTTGCGTTTGAAGTCGGCTTCAAGTTAACATCAACCATATCCTCCTGTTTCGTTAAGGATAGAGTTTCCATTCCCGGCAATGCAGCTGCTATTTTCCGGAATAGAGGCTGCAAAAGACATTATATCAAGATGTCATAACTTCCACAAGCATGCCACTAGTTATCCCATGCTTTGTCGTGGAGGAATGTCAAAAGGGATAATTACCTCAACACCTACCTAAAATTTGGCATATACCAAAATGTTCTCTGAAGTTTGAATAATTATCATTGCAATTCCTATTATTAGTTCAGCTTACATACTGCCACAATTACACCTTTTGAAAATTCTGAAATATTACAAGTACATTTCATAGACATGGAGTGTAATTGTGGTTACGCGTTAGCTCAAAGATTGTAATTATAATTATACGTTAACTAAACTAATGGTAAGGGATGTTATGATAATTATTCAAACTTGGGAGAGTGGTTTGGTAATTATACCAAACCTTAGGGGGGTGTTGAGGCAATTATCCCATATCAAAAACGAAGGAAATCGGGGATGGGCTTCCTAAATAAGTTGTGAATGAGAGAACCCTGAAATCTGAATGATGTAATAGATGGCACTAATAAACGAATTTCTGAAGTTCAAATGATTTAATAGCTCGTTGAGTCACTCTTACCTTTATATTAAAACCAGCTTTAGCACTTGTTTCCATAAACATGACTCCACATTCACGAGCCTTACCATCTCCTTCTTCGATTGAAACTTGTCTGCGTACACAAGTAAGAGCACATAGAGTCAAGATTCATGTCAGATAAATAAATAAGTAAACCATAGAAACAAGCTTGAAAAACTCAATGAAGAGGTTTATGCGCTTAATCTTTCTTTTCCTAAACCTTTTTTAAATGATATAGACACATTATTGTCTTACCTTTTATCAACAAGATCAGTTTTATTTCCTACGAGAACAATAATAACATCACCACCGCGTTCTGTTCTTACTTCCTCAATCCACTTCGAAGTGTTCAAAAATGACTGCCGATCTGCAGATCCATTTTTTCACCAGAAATTAGATTAAGAAATGAAAAACTAAGATTGTGTTATTTTACGGGCAGTAAAATGTATAATTAATCATAATTTAGCCAAAAAAAGGAAAACAAACAAGAATTTGATATTAATTTCCTATTTGTGTTTTTTTGTTTGCATCACTAATTAAATGGGGACTTCACTCACATGCAAATTACTTACTCGCAACATCGTAGACTATCACTGCTACAGAAGAATCTCTGATATAGCTCGGAATAAGACTCCTAAATCTCTCTTGTCCTGCGGTATCCCCGTGACCATTAGAAGTATTTTTGCAATTTCATAAGAAAATATATTCTAAGTTCCATGTACTTTTTTAACAATATCCAAAATGGATAATCTGGATGAATTTAATTTCAAGCAAGCACATCATCATGCACCAACTTATGTCTAATCTTGCTCAAACCAACCATGTTTCATCCCTTAATCTCTTCCAAGAAGCATGGTGAATATACTACTAAATACACCAAAAGTCCTTCTAAAAGCGGATGAAAAAAATTAACATAAATGAATGGGGACTATTCAAGTGGAACTAGGAAGGATAGATGACACATGTTAATTGCATTTCTGAAATAACGAGAAATTTATTGAAAATATTTTGATGTTTCGTCATCCACGACCTCATATTAAGATCCAAAGCATAGTGCCCTGTATCCGTTTGTTCGTAAAACAATGACAGATTAACCAAAGATTCAATAAGACGAAATAAGATACCTAAAAAAATTTACCTTGTGGTTGAATTCAATAGCTTACGTCCAGAAGAGAGTAATTTCACTATAGGTTAAATAAATTATGGAAAACACAGAGATTTCCTTTTTTAATACTCAGTATCACAACAATATCATGCATGTACAAATGTTTATGTAACAGTCCTAAAATCTACTTGAATTGTCACTTTAATATATAGAATAGAAGATTGAATGCTGTTTTGAAATAGATAATCCTAACTGCCTCGGCAGCATGAAATTTTCCTATTATATTATATATTTTAGCTGGCTCAATTCTTAAAAAGAAGGAAAAATGCTACCAAAGCTGCAGGCGAACCGTTCGATCTTCTAGGTACATTGTTTTCGACAAGAAGTCTATGCCAACTGTAGCCTAAAAACAGGAAAAGATAAACGCAGGTAGATACATTGGACCAGAAATACACACACTCACACAAACATGTATATATATATATATATATAGAGAGAGAGAGAGAGAGAGAGAGAGAAATATGTACATATAATTATGTGTATACCTGATAGGTGGTGTCGAATTTATCGTACATGAATCGGGTGATGATGCCGGTTTTGCCGACGGATTGATCTCCGAGAAACACCAGCTTGTACTTTGCTAATGATGACACCGCCGCCGTCATTCTCTCTCTATTCCTCTCTCTTTCTCCCTCTAAACTGCACTGATGAAGATGATTATCAGATCTGGATTGAGATGAAGAAATTTTAGGAGAAAGAGAAGAAAGAACAAAGAAAATACGTATCAATGAATCGATGAATGGGTTCGAGTAATTTTTTGTTATTGAATTTATATATAATTTTTTAAGCTACGGTGGTTTTATTGCTTGCGGCAATGCATACCGTCATGCAATGCACCTACTTTCTAGAACGAAGAGTACTATTTCCAAACTCTATGGCTTTCTCAATTGGCCAAACTCTACGCCTACTAAGTACGCGCTACTAAAGTATTATGTGTGTGCGCATAAAACAAAAGAAATATAATTTATATGCATGTCATTTATTGTGTGTATTTAATAATTAAAATATTATCAATATATCTAATATAATTACATACATAACTTATATAAAGAAAAAATTAATGTGTTACGGTGGTTATTAAAATAAATTAAGAATAAACTAACGTCTTTTAGGTGAAGTGGCATCGCATTCCTCTTTTTCTAACAGAAGTGCAAGATTTAAATCCCATTGATAGCGTATGAATATTTGTTTATCGCATGGTAGTATGTGTCTACAGAATAACACATGAAATTGTATCAAATAAGACCTCACACTTTATTAAAAGTACAGATTATTTTCACAAAAAATGAAATAAGATAAAATATTTTGATATTGCTTCTAAAAAAATTTAGGAAAGTCTGCAATAATTTCAAAAATAGTAGAGTATGTAATCCATGTTGTAATATATTTATTGCAGTGTTTTACTTTATTTATTTATTCTTTCTTTGATAAATAAATTAATTTTAAGTGCTCTCCTTGTATTTGATTTATAAAATCCAAGCAATATTGGATTTGCACTCGATCCAACTCCACTCATTTTTATTTTTAAGAAAGTCATAGAATTTTATTACGAGAAAATATTAATAAATGTTTAATGTAATCAGGAAATCCAAATGAATATTGAGACAACCATTTCACGTAATTAACTCTAATATGTCTCCTTATTTTTTCAGTTAGGTAGGACTTAGAAGTTAAGAATATATAACTATCTCATTAATTATTGCCATTATTACTACGCCTGTGAATTAGTAGAGAAGTAATGACATTTATGATAGTTTAGTGGAAGTTTCAGTTTAATTCAGTAATAATAATCTTAATTAAGACTCAACAAAGTTCGAATTACATTTGACTTTCTTTCTAAGCATAATTTCAATAATTCTATTTGGCGGTCTCTTTGACCCATTTTCTGTGGCCTACTTCAATCCTCACAAAATTTCATATAAAAGGAAAAAATTTACATAAGATAAAAACTTTTAGAAAGATAAGGGTAAGTCACCCTCTATTCCCTATTTGTAATATCTATTTCAGTTTATCCCTATAATATCAATTGCATAACTATATTTTTTGTACTTTCAATCTTGTTTCAATTGTTCAATTTCATTAAATCTCTTCTCATTCACGTAACACAGCTTAAATTTTCTGAGACTTTTATTTCTTATTAATTCGAACCCATCTTCCTCAAATTGATCATTATTTTATCGCATTTAGCCTCGTCTTCCCCAAAATTAAGGGACCCAAAATGGGCAGTGGGCACAACCAAATAATATCTAACCCATTTCTTTTGGAATTTTATGCATCAAGTTCAATCCTTTAAGAAATACCACGTAAGCACACTTTTATTACTTTATGTTTTCTTGCATGGTTTACAATATAAATATGAATTGATTTTTAACTAGGTCTTTACAATATTTTTTATTATGTCAATTTTTTCAACAATACTTTCAATCATATTATTTTGTTGCCCCTTGTGTGTGTGTTTTTTTTTCTTCCTGAAAGAAACTTTTAATTTACATTATTTTTCGATTTATGGTTTGAGAATTTTAGTTCAAATGCGACTTTTAAAGTAATAAATATTACGTTAGTTCAATTTCACACACACACACACACACACACAAAATATATATATATATATATATAATATGTGTGTGTACTTTGTACCGTCGATTATAGAGGGGTGTTTTGGATATATTGGTATTATATGAGCGGACAAACCAAGTTGGGTTGATCTGCTAAATGCTAACGGAAATAAAAAAGAAATTTAACGAAATTAATCGATTAAAGCAAAATTGATAGTACAAATGTCCAAAATGATACAATTGAGAGTACACATGCATACAGTGAACCAAACACCGAATAAGAAAAGATCATTTTTCTAAATTTGCTCCATGAAAATAATGAAACGTAAGAACGGTGGAAAGGCCCACTCGACCATAAGATATATTCAAGAAATAACTCTGCTTTCTCATTTAATTTCCGTTTTGAGCTTGAACGTGCTAAACATAATAGTCATATACTTCATCATCTATTTCTCGTTCATCATAAAGTAAACAACCCTTTGATGTATAATATAGCAGTTTTAAACTCATACATGAACAGCGCTGCAGTATAATGTACATACAGCACCAGTCAAGTTCAGTCGAATACGATAGACGAAAACATGTCGTAAGCACAGAGTCATACAGCTATTACAAGCAGAAACAAAGTCAAGAACCCTTTAAGCCACAGAATACTCTACTGGTCTAGTTTGGTCCTACGTGGTTTAATTTCATCGAACGAGACAGGTCATACGCAACATTCTCTTGGTTCATACAAAATCAGGCATTCATTCCAATCCTCCCTCGACATGAAATCCAAAAGACAATGAACGTGAAAACAATGTTCAGGAAACCACTCAACAACCTCCTTAATGACACTCTCTGGTTCAGACAGGCTTCTTTTTCAGCCACAAACTCACTTCTCAGACATTAACTCAACCTTTGTCCCACTTATTTATGCTAACTGATTTTAAGAAATGAGAAATGCTTACCTTGACATTATCGGTATGCAGCAATTGCAGGAGACGGCTGCGATGAAGCTTTCTGTTGAGCCAACTGATTCTGATGGCATCTGCAAAAAGGAGGACAAAGGGACAGTAGTTGCAGCAGAGTTCATTCAAACAGCTGATGGTTTTGAGAAGACAGAGCATTCATGGTAACAACCATACAATCTCTGTATTTCTCTTGTACTTAGAAATGGAAGAATGGAAGCATTTGGCGTAGAGGAAAATCTAAAAAGAGTTGTTTAAATATACACTGATGTCGTTTGAAAGTTATTTGACGCTTATTCTGAACTACTACGAACTTTCGCATTACATTGTTTGACAGACTTCTTCTATGTATTCCCATTTCATTCAGTGCTGGCATGGTTACACTTGTGCAGGTTTGCCATGTCTCAAATTCCTACAGAACTGTCAATTCAAGTTCAAGACATAACCTTCCATGTTCACAAGGTAACAACAAATAGAGCATATTTCTTAACTAGACACCAACATAATCGAAAGCACCTACCATAGTACCATGTTAGCCCAAGTTCAATTACTATCTTTCTGGCTTATGCTTTTTTCTCAACTTGACTCGCTACAAATTTCACTAATGTTTTCTTGAAACAGTACCCTCTCGTTTCCAAGTGCAGCTACTTTGCCTGGATAGATCTTCAGCCTCCAAAATCAAATTTATGCTGTGAACTCAAGCTCGATAACTTTCCAGGTGGTCCAGAAGCATTTGAAATCATACTAAAATTTTGTTACGGTCTCCAGATAAGCTTGAATGTAAATAACGTAGCAGCCTTAAGATGTGCATCAGAGTTCCTTGAAATGACAGAAGCACTAGAAGATGGGAACCTCATCTCTAAGACTGAAGCTTTTTTCACATTTGTAGTCCTCTCTTCATGGAGAGACTCCATCACTGTCCTCAGATCATGTGAAACTCTATCTCCATGGGCTGAGAACCTTCAAATTGTTCGAAGATGTTGTGACTCAATAGCTTGGAAGATTTATCGGGAAACTGCAACAATAGTGGAGATAACAAACGAAGAAAAGTGGTGGTTCGATGACATGGCTACTCTTCGAATCGATTACTTCACAAGGATTATAACAGCATTAAAGGCGAAAGGAATGAAACCAGAAATTATAGGTTCTTGCATCATGCATTATGCAGAAAAATGCTTGCCAAGCACAGAGTCTGACAGAGAACGAACGGGAAGACACGGGTTGCAATGGAATATTGTTAGTGGCAGGGAGCAGGATGACAATATTGGATCAACGAGGGAGCAACGAATGATAGTAGAGAGCTTAGTGAGCATATTGCCTTCCCAGAAAGAAGCAGCCTCTTGTAAGTTCCTTTTGAAGATGTTAAAGTTGGCAATACTTTATTCTGCATCCCCAGCTTTAATATCAGAGCTTGAAAAGAGAGTCGGGTTAGTATTAGAAAGTGCAGACGTTAACGATCTTCTTATTCCTAGTTATGGAGCAGGCGATCACGGGAAGCTGACAAAGTAAGTCATTATTTTCCCCCACAACATTCAAATATGATAGTCTAAATGGGAAATGTTCTCGACTGTATTAACTCAACATCCTAGCCTAATTTCATCTCATTCATCCAGTTCTACTGAAGAACAAACAATGCACAACGTAGATGTAGTGCAAAGGATTGTGGAATATTTCTTGCTGTATGAACAACGGCAACCTCAGCAGCAGCAGCAACCTGCTCCATCGGCCATAAGTAAACTTCTAGACAACTACCTAGCAGAAATTGCGAGAGACCCTAAGCTTTCAGTCACCAAGTTCGAGTTTTTAGCTCAGTCCTTGCCTGAAAATGCTCGGGCACGTGATGATGGGCTCTATAGAGCTATTGACACCTATCTCAAGGTTTTCATTCTTCTCCTGCATTTATTCATTTTCATAGAAATAATCTGACAATCGATATTCTGATTTATAGTCTCATCCGTCAACATCAGACCACGATCGGAGGAGGCTATGCAAAGTCATGAATTGTGGGAAGCTGTCACTAGATGCATGCGCACATGCTGCTCAAAATGACAGATTGCCACTAAGAATCATGATTCAGGTAATTATAATTGATTTAAATTTTGCTAAACAAACATTTACAGAAGCACTTCAGCTCTAAAATACAAGCATATAGCATTGAATATTGGAAATATGCAATACTGCAACATGACAAGACAACAAAGGATTAAGATATGTGTGAAAACATTTGATATACGAAACAGATTCATGAATAGGACATATATAACACACTCAAGTTCTTACGTTGACAAAATAATTTCCATGTGCTATTAGACTAGGATTATACGCTCAGCATTTCACAAACTGATCTAAAAAATTCTGATAAAATGCATGCAACAATAAGCCTTCAATAAATTAACTTGTAGTTGCAACATATAAAGATATGATAATCACAGGTCCTATTCTCCGAGCAAGTGAAAATAAGAGCTGCAATTCAAGGAAAATTTCAAACAGAAACTGCTGACAACTCGGATCAGGAAAGTAGTATGTCATCAAGAAACAAAGAAGTCAAAGCCCTCAAGATAGAACTTGAGAAACTAAAGACGCAAATGACTGAGCTGCAAAGAGATTACTCAGAACTGCAACAAGAACACCAAAAGCAAAACACCAAGCAAAGAAATCCATCAGGTTGGACACTTGGATGGCGGAAAATCAGAAGGTCAGCTCTTTTCAATTTAAAAATAGATGGCGAAGAAACTGACGAAATCCGTAACAGGTCAAATCAAATCCACAGGGATACCTCTGACCGAAGGCAATCATACTGAGAAATCTCACTAAGTACAATGCCAAAACTACCCAGTGCAAGGGTTTAGTTACGTTCATTAGTATTTTCTGTGATTTTGTGAGCGTTAGAAAATATACCATGTTCGTTTAGGACATAGGTGTTAGTTAAGAGACCTTAGAACATGAATTCCAGAAGTTGTAAAAAATAGCAATGCAAATGTTAGTCTTCTATGGTCTTATCCATATATCTTGCATTTTGTAATCATGGATCCTCCATTTTCACTAAATCAGGTCCTAGACCAAAGCCAAAACAACCTTGGTCATATCATTGCAGCAAAAAGTAAAACAATCTACAGTTATGCGACTTGTGCCTGATAGTTGAAAATCTTCTTCAACTTAAATTGCAACTCTATATAGCAAGCTGAAGCTGTCATCTCAGTAACATCACCATTCACCATCAGAAAAATGCTAGGAATATCACCCTATCGCACGACAAAACTAAAAATGTACAATTCCAAGATTCAGAAGCTAAAAGAAGGCGCATTCAGGAACAAAGATAACCTCGTACACTCTCACATCAACTATATGAAAATATAAATACAAATAGCTGAAACTCAACTCCAAAATGCTTACACAAAGGGAAAAAAGCCTTCATTTCGGCATGGAACTACATTATCCTGATGTGGTTTAACCTCACCATTTGATTTATTCAAATCTGATCCATATAAACCAAACAAAAAGCTTGGAGAGCAATATCTTCAAATAAATTTTGAAAGACAATTTGATGATCAATACGTTACACCATGACTATTAACTGTGTGCCCCACTGTGTCAACACCTACTGGAATTTGAAATCATCCATACCTATAAACCTTTAAAGGAAAGAGGCGCATTATCTCCCAGAAGAGGTCATGCTGCTCCATGGAAACTTAGCCCCAGAGCTGGCGCCCACATTCTCGTTGCCACCCCTACTTCGTCCCCCAAAACTACGTCGTTCAGGTGTCGTAAACCGGCCCCCATCCCGCTTGTCGTCGAGCCAGTGCGACTTCTTTACAGCTTCCGGGTCTTCCACAATGCTAGATTTCGATTGCTTGTTTATGCTCTTTTTCTCTTCCTCAATTACCTTAATAGGAAAAAGATCCGGGTTTATCGACAAGGGCCTTCTCAATGTCACATAAGCTTTCTTGTAATCGGGTTTGGCAATCAACAACCCGCCCCGCTTCTTCCTCTTGCCTTCCATGTTCAGAGTCTGGACTTTCTCCACCTCGAATCGGTACAGAGATTCCAAAACCCTCTTTATCTCTATCTGCAAAATTAATTCAAAAAATTCATAAAACCCCAAAAAAATTAACAATCTCTCTGCATACAACACACAGATTCCCAAAATTGAATTTCTCACCTTGGAAGCAGAGGGAATGGTTTTGAGTGCGATTTCGGAAATGTTCGAAAAGGATGAAGGCATGAGGAGTTTTATGGGTATGTTAGCAAAATTTACGACTCTTCTTCCTAATCTGCTTCCCATTTTAATTTCTGTGCAGTTGCATAAGCGTTTATTAGATGAGAGTGGAGCTTTCAGTAATGGCGGATTCTACTCTGGAAAGTCAATAAACTGATTTTCAGATTGTGATTGGAAGGGCTTAAGGCCGGGCTTGGGCACCAACTTTCGTTTTGATGTATGGCCCAAACCTCAGTGTGCGGCCCAACACCGCAATTAAACATTTGTTGTTATCACGGTTATCCAAAAAATGTCCCGACCAGACAATTTACATAAGTTGGAGACTGATTTTCTTGTTATTTATATATTTGTGTTCAGAAGTTAATTAAAAACAATATTGTCAGAAAAATATTGTGATTAAATTGAGACTAATTTTTCCTGGAATACTAGTTGAGAATAGACTAGATAAAAAGTAATTTGATAGGTTCAATTAGTTAGTGCTGAGTTCAATAGTTTAAGAAGAGGCCAATTTATCCTTGCAAGTCACCGAAAAAAAAAATAAAAAATAAGAGAGAGAAAGAAAGAAAGAAAGAAAAAAGTCCATAAATGCTCTAAGTAATGCATTTTTAAGTGGTTTTATTTTAAATCATAGTTTAACCTAAACCACTCATCAATTCCACTAAAGATGAGACCTTGTGGAGGGCTATGTCAAATCCCTACTATAAACATCTCATTTGAAATGTTAAAATCCTCTATTATAAAATGGTGTTTCATTTATTATGTTTATCCTAAGTACATGTCAAATGTATTAAATATTTTCTTAGAAAATACAAAATTTAAATTTGATACACTTGGTATGCATTTGTATACTGAAATAAAAGATAAAACACGAATTTGAATAGAAGAATCAAAGTGCCACTGAAATATGACGAATGTATGCATTTGATTAATTCCACGACTTCGTACATATACAATGTACTAGAATTGAACAATGGAGTTGATTCATATACATTTTCGTTTGGAGGATAAAACGAGTATACCCCATAATTTAAAGAGGCGAAGTGTTATGTGTATGTAGACATAGCAAGTTGGAAGGGTTGAAATAAATTCATATGGAAAAACCAAGAAAAAAGAATATAAAAGAAAAAAAACTCACTTAACAAGAAGACAAAAAATTGAGTGAGAAATAAAATTCTCAATACCTATATTCCATTCCTATTATGCCAATATTATTATTATTATTATTTAAGATTGGTCAATTGAATAAAACTCTTGTTTGAGCAGAAGTAAGCTTCTTTGTTTGGCGTTGTTACTGGAAGAAAGAAACCTATTACTTATTTAAATCAATATTTTATTACAATTTTCAGAAGCACATAGTACATGGTCAAGATTAAACTTTACATGTAATGGCTTATTTTCAATTTTGTTTATATAAACTACACATAATAATGCATTTAAAGTAATGCACATGAATTTTCTTGTAACTTGAGAAAATTAATCACAAACGAGAAGCATTTTACAACTATTGTTTAGCGTTTATTTATTAATTTTTTGACAATCTCACACATCGTGACTCCGTGGCCCAATGGATAAGGCGCTGGTCTACGGAACCAGAGATTCTGGGTTCGATCCCCAGCGGAGTCGTGTTTGTGTTTCCGCTTAGATTCGTCGTTTTCACTCGATTCCTTTTTCCTTTCACCCACGCGTTTTTACTTGCTTCTGTCTTCTTTTCACTCTCACGTTTTTACTCGATTCCTTTTTCTTGTTTTTATTTTTATTTTATTTGTGGGTTGGCTGCGAGGTAACCTTTTTTACCATGTAAGAGGGTATTGACGCACAAAGTGAAACTTATTACCTTTTCCTAACTCTGAACGCTCTGCACAGCGGAGCATCATCGGGCTATCTCCGGTAGTCTGCTTCTCCCTTCTCTCCTTATCTCCGCTCGAATTTCAGCTTATTTCTCGCTTTACTTCCGTATTTGGAGGTGTAGAAATCTTCTTTCTTGGTTGACATTCCTCTCTCGCCATTGCACCGCCGCCTCCTCTGAAATTAAGCACTCCAGGCTCCGATAACTGGAGTTGATCCGTGAATCTTCGATACTGCATTTTATTTAAGATTTTATACTAGTTGGAATCCTAACCACATGTCTAATTCTGGATATTGATCATAGCACAACTGTGGCTTATAGATTTCTAGCAGACTGAATTATCTCTTGAATATCTGATGAGTGATCATCTTGAATGCTCTTAGGTTTTTAACCGAGTTTTCAGAAGAAGTGAGAGGTTCATTGGAAACTAGTGTGTCACTAGGAAGTTTTGGCGTGCTTCTATGTTTTAAAGAATCTTTTTCGCTGGAAATTCATATTGTATTTCAGACGCCTCACTTATGGTACAAATTCCGCTGTGCAGCTTATGCTATAAAGTGCGTGTACAGACGTCAAGGAGACCGTGACAGATTAGCAGTTTTTCAAGTTGTGGATTTGGGATGTTATGATTTGGAAATTGAATCTATTCAGTGAACATATAGAAGTTATCTTGTCTATTGATCTATATATATATAGGTAGAACTTTGCAAGTTCAATAGCTAGAGGAGATAAAGATGCCGCAAGTGAAAATTGTGGCAAGAAACTTTATGGACATGGTGGCATCATTGCCTGCGCTGAAACTTGACAAGCTTTATGAAAATTCATTCATCTGTGAAGCCATTCTCAGGTCATACTACTAAGCTCCATGTCTGGTTGAATATTTGTTCCCTTTTTTACTTCTATTATTTTCAGAAATTTTAAGACCAGCTTTGAGACAAATTGCAGCGCATTTGTGCTGTTCTTTTAGTGCCATTTACAAGTAACATTTCATTTTCACTGTCTAACATTTTGTCTGAGCATTATTTGTGTCCCACGTGCATCCAACATTGCACGCGTATTTTTAGTGTCAGGGCATCATAGGAAATAACTTATAGCTTCATGCACCATAGGCTTTATTGCTACACGGTATGTTAATTCAAATACCGATTTATAACCACTTTGGCTAATTTAATCTTTTATGTTCGGGATAAATGGTGAACATTCTCATTTTGTAAAAGTGACTTACTTTTCTATAATCTAATCTATTCACTGCTCTATGTTTTCTTTAAGACCACTATAGACAATATTAGAGTTTTCAATTTGGTAAGTTTTGAAATATTGCATCAGGCACACAAAATGTACAATAGAAGTGGAAATGGAATTTGTTATGCCTATCTCAGGGCATATTTCTTAATTTTTTGAATATCTCTGCACATGCTGTTGATATTAATTTCCTAATTATATTTTCAGATCTTTGCCTCCACTGGCAAAGAAATACGTGCTGCAGCTCTTATACATAGAGGGACCGGTGACAGCTAAGTGGTTGGAAGAATGGGTTCTCCCTGACGGAGTCTCAAAGCACAAAGTGGCGATAGATAGATTGATTCAGCTGAGAGTCCTCACTGAAACTGTTGAACGGTACTGTATGTTTTATTCTCATCTTCATATTTAGTTCTACACGTTCATATGGTTGTAGCATTGCCATGCTTTTTGAATCAAATACCATTTCTATGTACCATAATTTAATGGGTTCACTCTTTTATGTTGATGACTGCAGTCTGGTTATAATCATGAGGAATCCTTTCGCCAATGTTAAGCGAAGAATCCCTGTGATTGTTTTCCTTATCAGTTTTGGGGCTCAACTCTTGTTTGCTTGAGTTTTCCTCGGTCATAACGAAGCTTATATACATGATACTATAAGTGGCAAAGTAAGTGAGATGCTTTCAGGCATAGAAAAGATTGGGTTGTTCCCAGAACCAACCCAAGCTTCTCCAGATGAATGATAGTTGTGTTATATCCTAGAATTGCTACGTGAGTTGAGAATTTTAGCCGGCAAGCACCCTTTCTTTTTTAGAGGTGCTAAAGAATGTATTGCAACCAACATATACTGCTTAGTTTTCATTTGGATCTATCGCATGTCTTTGCATCTCAGATTGTATAGACCTCATACACGGGGAGGCTCATTTCTTCAACTAGTCCCCATGTTAATAGATTAGTCGTTGAGAACAAGTAAATAAATTAGCAAAACTGGCTTTGAGGTAAATGAGTGGTCGCCTTGTTATGGGGAATGGTTGCTCGACCTCTGGAGCAATTCCGTTTTCTTTGTGGGTCTTATGATAATCTTTTCTTCTGATTTTTGGTCCCATCACCAATTTGTAAAGTAGTTGATAAAAAGCAACGTCCACGGTTAGTTTGATAACCCTTTGTGCAAAGAAATCAAGAATATATATATTGTGATCCAACTTGTTATGCTCTTTCCATTGTTATCCAGCTCTGTCTGTGACTCATCGGTATGTTGCTTTTCTCAGTACTCATAGACACGTGTGTTTTTCAGTTTTGTGCTTATGATGCATGAATGTGTGGGAGCCTTTATTTTACCTTGGACGTTAAAGATGTGAACTTGGTTTTTATTTCAACAAGTTGGAAGTTCCTCTTGCTTACTAAAAGCTTAAGCTTCTCTGTTTGGTGTTCTGGCAGCAAGAAAGAAACTACTTACCTATTTAATCCAACCTTTCAGCGTAATCTCCAGAAACACATAGTGCATGGGTAAGGTTATGTTTTACATATGTTGACTTGTTTTCATCTTTTGCTTATATAAACTACACATCATGTATTAAAGTAATGCATATGACTATGACTTTGGAATCCACAGTGGAATTTTACCTAGAGAACCAATGCCTGCAAACATCACTGTGAGGCTTCCTAGCTTGGAAGAGTTAGATGCCTATGCTGCTCAACAATGGGAGGTATGAATTTATGTTTGTTTCTTGGCAGTTGTCCTGTTGTCATGCACTAATGTTCGTTCAGTGGATTATGGGGTGATCTACCTCTAATTATCACCATTTGTACCTATAATATTGTGTTTCAATATTTTTATGTTTTTTATTAGAAAAGTTTGACTCAATGCATACTGCCGGGACACAATCCATATAGAAAATGAGTCAATATCATGTTTGGTTATTCTGCAGTTTACCTATATAGTTTGGCCACTCTTTTTATGACTTGCAAATTGTGGAAAATCAGCTTTTCTTGCTGCACCTTATAAACTCTGCTGAAGTGGAAAAGTCAACAAACATAAGGTCTTCCATGATGAAAGTATTCCAGCGTGGTCTTCTGAGTCAAAGGTATATTCTCCTTCAGACACTCATTGTCTTCTGTACGTTAGTAACATTTTATGTCATGTTAAATGGAAAATTGGCATTGGCTTTTAGAGATGAGAAGGAACCTCCAAAATTGACAGAGAGTGGCTTCCAGTTTCTGGTATGAGTTCAACAGCTTAGTTCCAGTACATTACGTGGTGAAGCTATTATTGACAGATGCCTGTAACAGCTGATGGACACGAATGCACAACTTTGGTACATAGTCAGAGAATATATAACTAACTGCGAGGTACTGTTATATTCAGACTCGCGTTATCCTTTGCTCTTTTTTCATCTTTTATTCTCTTCGTAGAATTTTCTTTTGGTTAATAAAACCTTTTGAGACGTTAATATATTATCATCTCTCCCCTGGAAAATGATGAATGTCATGCAGGACCCAATTCTGGATATAAAATTGGCTGTTTTGTAAAATGAGGATATGTAGGCAGGATAATCGTTTTTCCATTTGTGTTTCTGGGCACCTAGCTTGATGTATTTGTGCAAGCATAGTGTGCTATTTAGCCTTGATCATAAACAAAATATACTTCAAATGAAAGCGACATTTGTAGTTTGCCTTCAACCTTCTATGTAATGCAGAATTATGTGGAGCTGGGTAGCTACTTCCTACTTCTTATTAGGTTTGAAGAATTTCTTTGTGTTGTTTCTTCTACATTACCGTTTTTCTCAATAAGACTGATTTGGGTGGTTTGGTTAATTTGAATGTCATGTGTGAAGCATTGTGATTTTTCCCCCAATCAGTATCATTTGGAATTTTTATCATTTTCTGTAGGATCATGGTGTGGATACAGCTGATCTTATATCGTTCCTTCTGGAGCTCAGCTTTCATGTTACGGGCCAGGTATTTGGTGGAGATTGTTTATGCTAGGTGTAGGTCTAATTAGATCACTGTTATGAACGTTTTCTGTTGTGTTTGATTTTTAATCTAAGAAATAGTTGATATCGAACATATATTTTTTAGGAGAGTAGTCCTCCTATTTGTACTTGTCCGCTTAAAATCCTATATGATTCAGTAACTTTTTTTAAGAGCGATCAGTTTATCTTCATCCACCGCACCAGGAATTAAACAAAGAAAAGATGCAGGAGTTCAACCTTATCATGGCACTGAGGAAAATCTTTCTTTTGCAGGCATATAATTTGAATACTTTGTCTGATATACAGCGGAATATAATAAAGGATCTTGCTGACTTGGGCTTGGTCAAGCTTCAGCAGGTAGAAGCATCACTTTATCGCTTATTCTGTTGATTGTTCTTGGCATTCTCTTGCACTAACATTGCTTGTTCTGCTTGTACAGGGCAGGAAAGAGAGTTGGTTCATTCCTACTAAATTGGCTACCAATCTCTCCATTAGCTTAGCAGACACATCATCTAGAAAACAGGTATTTTGCTTGAGAGTTGGTTCATTCCCTTGCAAAAGAATTGCTTGTCTCTTGTAGAGAGCAACTTTTGGAACCCTTAGAGACTGTATGTATGTTCTTGTTTTCTGATTTTTTTTCTGGAGCAATACAAATGAAACTATCCCATTGAAATGCTCAAAATCTCTCTCCCTTTTTTTCTAATTAAGGCGCCTTTCATCAGGGATTTGTTGTAGTGGAGACAAACTTCCGGATGTATGCATATTCAACATCTAAATTGCATTGTGAGATCTTGCGGCTCTTCTCAAGGTATGCAGCACGCCATCAATTTTGCTCCAGAAAAGTATATATTTCAGCTGAAAGTTGTTACTTTAAGAAAGTGATGGATCTTGCTTTTTCATTAACGAGATTTTCTAGTTTATCCGAATCTGAAAGATTTCTTAGTACATGAATGTGAACTAGTTTATATGTACTCATGAATGGAGTCAAGATTTTGTTTGATCATTTCATATATGAGTCACGTAAGATCTTCTGGATTTATTGAAGATACACCAATCCAAGGAGAGATTGGTGTTTGACAAATTCTCACTTGTGCATTTTCTTGTCCCAGTTTGGTGTTTAAATAGAATACTTTTGATCAATAATTTAATCATTCTAGTATAAGTTTCATTTTTCATTTTCTTTCGAGCAAAGTTTGTCTATTGGTCCTTCATCTCCAATCTCAATATGAAAGGGGTGTTACACTGAAATTGCAGGATTGAGTATCAGCTTCCAAACCTCATTGTTGGCGCAATTACAAAAGAAAGCTTGTATAAAGCATTTCAAAATGGCATTACCGCAGAGCAGGCAAGTATCACTTTCTCAGTTGGTGGTCTAGGCCTTCTAGTATATAAGTGTTATCCAGTATTCATATTAATAACGGAATTGGCTCCGTTTTAAATCCTATTTGCTTGCTATGATCTTTCTCTTCGGACTTTTGCAAAGTTTATGTAGTCAAAATGTCTCTTGTTTGCTTATGGTTGCCTCTTGAAATGGTTTGGAAAGCAAACCAAGGTACCAGAAATTCATCAAGTAAGTACATACCACATTATAGGAAGGATGAAGGCCATGTTTATTTGTCCTCTTTGGTTTTTCATTGTTTATATGACAAGCATAGATTATGATTTTACTTTCATCCACAAATGGTCCTAATGATGTTTCATTTGCTTTTCCCATTGTAAAAAGAAATTGGGATTTTAAAACAGTTCTTGTTACACCTGGAGCCCAGCATACTGGGTGTCCCTTGCAATGAACTAATAATCACATCATATTCGTGTCAACTTGTACCTCTCTGGTAATACATATTTATTTTGCTTGCTTTAACGAACTAGGCCCTAGGGCCAACTTCGCAATAGTGTCCCCATGGGTAGTAGACACATCAGAAAGTCCCCTAATTCTATAATCATCTTCATCTACGCTTTGATTTTTTCAATGGTTTTAAGAGTCTTTAATTTTAGTTTCATGCCTATTTCGGCAATCTTTTTGTGTCTTCCCGACTTATTAGACGCAATGATGAAATTTCTTATCAATTTCCCAACATGTGGACTGCAGATAGTATCTTTTCTTCAGCAGAATGCTCATCCTCGAGTTGCTGAGAGAATACCAACTGTACCAGAAAATGTCACTGATCAGGTTTTTGCTTTTGTGTCAATATCTCAGCAACATTTATTTTATATTCTTTTCGGTGTACTTCACTGCTCTCTTGTGGAAAATTTTCCTCATTGCTTCTATGCAACTTTCATCTCTGGTTAACTCATTTTCTAGCTGATTGATATATTTCTTCATACTGCATTGATTTGTTGTATTACCGATCTAAACATCCCTTATTGAATATCAAACCAGATTAGGTTGTGGGAATCAGATTTGAATAGAGTGGAAATGACGCCTGCTCATCTTTATGATGAATTCCCATCCAGGGTAATGCATCGAGCCCCTTTTCAGTGCAAATGCTGTTTTCATATGTTTGCTTGGGTCAGATTATGATCGTGTTGTTTGTTTTCCAGGAAGTATTTGAGGCTGCTTGCGACTTTGCACGAGAATATGGTGGTCTTTTGTGGGAGAATTCTAAGAAGATGCGTCTAGTGGTGAAAGCAGAAATTTTCACACAGATGAAAGAATTTCTTCGTCGGCAAAAGCAATAGAGTCATTCCACTTCTTACTTGGCTATTTATCTGTTCCCAAGCGATCTTGTAACTTCTCATCTGGCTATTTATCTGTTCCTAACTTAAATTGTCATTACATGGAATGTACTAGAAAGATGACGTTGAGTCACAAAGTCGGATTTTTCTGTTTCTTGCTTCGATTTTATTCTCGCCACTTTCTTTTTCTTTTTCTAACATTAAAATTATCTTAAGACTTTCCGATGGTATAGATAGAAATATCCCATCACAATGTTTACATAAATTCCTTAGCAATCTCAAAAACATAACAGGAAATTTTAGAAGACAACCACATCCGCTAGGTAACCACAGAGGCAGGATTCGGAACAGCCAAGAGAAATTCACTTCTCAAAGCTGATGCTTTTTATGGCCCCTGGCCGTGTATCATTCACAGACAACCTTAAAGGATCTCTGAATGAACAAAGGAGTGAATCCCCTGTCAGCACCTGAATTCAAAGAAACACTATTTGAAGGCTGCATATGCTGCTCATCTGCGGAAATAATGTGCCCCGCAAGTTGATGCTTGCTGAATGCGCCGAAATTTCTGTTAGGCTCCCCAATCTGAGAAGGGCTTGTAGTCCACTTAGCTGATGCCATTCGATGGCAAGTTCTGAATTTCTTCACCAGATGCGTCAGTATTAACTCCAAGAATGTTATAACACTCCAGGAAAATTCATTTACCTCTAAGAAAAATGAGAGAGAAATTATCTGACCTCATGACTCGTTTTCTAACGCATTAATGACTAATTTTTTTCATTCATTTTGGCATTGTTTTCTTAGACAACCACACAGACTTGAGATTTTACATTGAACTTGATTTATGGAAACTCTCTTCGTGTGATTCTTTCTGCTATGGTAATATTTGTACTTGATCAAGTTTTCATGGACCAAAATCTTCACACCAAACATAGTGTTGATGAATCCTTACCAAGAGGGGGGTGAATCACCATTTATAGCCAAAACAACCGGTTGCTTTATATACAACGTGGTACACATCTCTGTACATTTGTAAGAAATTCAGAAGAAAACACATAAGCAATATGTACAGGCACAGGTATATTGTTTTCCGTTATCTCATGAAGGGAACAAGACAGCAGGCACATGAGCATCAGCCAAATTGCAGGCACCAACACGATCAAAAAAGTCATTCTAACAGTGAACAAATTCCTGGAGTTTCTGTTCGGGATAAAGCAACCATCTCTTCAAACCTGGAAGCGTATACAAAACCCCATAGCTACAGAAAACAAAACAAAAACAAAAAGAAAACAAATCAATATATATATAGCACAGCAATATTACATTGTTGAAGAATGATTTAGTAAAAGTTGTCAGCATGTACCTATTGTTATTGACAATAAATCATAGGGCTAATTAGCTCAACACCTCCTTAAGATTCCATCTAAATTACAGATACATCCCGTGTAGTTTGAACAGGCTATATTGTTAGTTCAGCTAACAAAAAACTTGAAGAAGCTTGGGTAACATTTGAACTAGATCCCTCGAAAATCTAATATATTGGCGAAAACATTCCACGTAGACCTCTTATTCAGGGGGTTTGGTTGTAATGTTATGCAAACTATGCTGAGTTTCTTGTTAACTGAATTTACGGCATGTGCTATTGTAATTTTCCCAGTTACAAGGTGTTTTTATAATTAGGTCAACCCTAAGAGGGCTGAGGTAATCATCCCTAAATCACAACCAACAATGTAATTCAAGTACCTCGACTTCCTTCACCTCAAAGTCTTCGGTGCGTGCTAAACAAGGATTTCCGTAGGTTTCTGAGGATGAACTCGATCCAATCAATCTGAAGTGATGGTAAGCGGGAGGTGGTGAGGATTGAGGGAACAGGAATTGTTTCCGTCAACAGCAAAGCATGATATGCGGAGAAATAAATATTCTAAAAAGCTTAGTATTAAAGCAATTGAAAAGCTTACAGATCGCTGTCCAAATAGAGTGCAAAATGACCACCCCCTCCCATGGCCAAATACTCCATTGAGCACACAGTAAAATAGCGATTTATCCCTGTTTTTAAGGTAGATGTCAGTGTAAAACGATGTAGTTGGTTATATGAAGGGAAAGAAGAAAGTCTTTTTTTACAGTAAAAATGTATTTCACTTCGGTTACTCCAAAAAAGAAAATGAAGAAGCACAGGGGATGTTATGGTAAAAAAAAAAAAAAAAAAAAATTTCTAGATCATAGCTATCACTCATTAAGTTCTCCGTCTGTAAAACTAATGGCAGGGGGTATCATTGTAATTTAATAAGCTGCAAAGAGGTCTTATTGTAATTACGTCATGAAGCAATTATCGTAAATGAATATGAGTACTTGATCATGCCTTTGTTGACATGTCGTGAAGAGTGAGGGAAAGAAAGAATTGATACCTGTAGGGCGAAATATAAGAGGTTGTCCAGAGTTATTTGTGAAGACGAATGAATTATTTGATCCCTGTAATAAATTCAGTCGTAATTCAAGAGTAATGAATAAAAGAAACTTATTTGAGCCTAAAGTAGAAAGTTATGCATCCAACATTACCTGATACCTTCTCCTATTCGTTGGTCTCAAGGGTGCCTCGACCAAGCCGCCAAATACTGCACCATTACGGTCCCCAACAACCTAAAATGAGAAAAGAGTAGTATAAAATGCATGCACCACCTCGACCAGGAGCCAAATGAGATTTTCTTATTCTAGATATAATATCCATAATTGCTAAGTCAGAAAGTTCAAAAAATACGTGTAGCGAAATGGCATCAAAAGCAAGTGATAGATGGTTGACACACACTATTGCACTGTCATGTATTAGGATCCAAATTGTAGCCCAATCCAAATCATTGTTTCCACATGGCTTAAGTGGAACGAATCTTAGCTACAGTTTGAGAAATGGAGGTTTTAAATACACCTTTGTTGTTTATTGACCTCGACTTTAATCCAAGTTGAATTGCATTCATTCAGAGAACAGCGGTTGATAACAGTGAATATAGCTTTTCCTTGTGTCGAACTACATAAATTTTGTGTTCTTTAATTGTTGTTCTTCATTATTTCTTACTATTTTCTCGTATTTTGAGATTCATTTCTAACACACACACACACACAAAAGAAAAAGAAAAGAAAAGATGGATCAGATTTCTACTTCTTTTACATCATTACCACAAAAATCTCAAAATAACACCGTCATGCACAAATTCGAAACAAAGGTTCAAATATCATAATGGGCCCACATCTAAAACTTATTTCTAAAATGTGTGATAGACTATGGAATATGTTTGATCATTAGCAGATGCATCGGAGAGTTGATAGATCTAAATGAAATTGGAGAAAGAAAAGGTTTTTGACCCTTAGAGGTGTAGAGCTTTACTCAAAGGTTCGATCACTAAATAAAATATCATCAAATGCATGGTAGCTATGGAAAATATTTCATTTACAGTTCCCAAATATAGACAAAAAGAACAATCAAACATACCAACAGACTGGGGCCAGGCCAGATCATACTTCTTCTATATAATGTTGAAAGGGATATACCATGCCTCCAAGTACTGATACATAATGAAAAAATCAATTGTAGAATGAACATGTAAATGAAACTAACAAAACATACATGTGATAAAAAGAAGCTCATTAAAGCTTTCCGAACCTGTATAACAGCATCCACTTTCGTCCCTGAACGATCGCAGGAAGAGAATAATAAAGAACACTCCGAGTCTTTTCAGACAGAAGCAATGACGGTTCAGAGGTTTCTGGAAGATTTTCAGTTTCCGGAAGATTTTCAGAAGACGGTGACTTGTTCAAAGTTTGCATGGAAATGCCCTCGTCCACAGAAGACTTAGAATTATTTCCATTGCCAACTGCCATATCAGAACTGGCTTTGGGGGCTTGATATCGAAACCCACCTAATTTAGCAGCTTGATAGAATGCCTTACCGAGGGATTGTTTACCTCTCGAGAACAAACTTTTCTTTTTGGCATTCTCTTTTGTTACTATTGGTTCAGAAGATGGCTCATGCTCGTGAGATTCAATTTTTTCGTTGCCAGATTCTGAAGATGCTAACAGTGAATATAGAAATGCCGTAAAAGAAGATGTATCGGGACCATCAACAGAGTCCTTGGAACTCTCTGCATCCGACTGACTATTTTCAGAGTTACTCAAATCATCCTATCGAAATCACAAATGAATGTTCGCAACTTAGATTAGTGATCAAATGTAGTAAATGCAGATTCAAAGAGGGGAAAACAAACAAGTGACAGTTGTTAAAGCAATTTAAGAAAGAATGGTATCTTTTACTCAATCAAGACTCTCGACTTTAAGTAGTCTTACCAGTTGCAAGACGCCACCATAACTATATTCAAGTTTATGTTGAAATGTCGTCCCTTTTTCACTTATTTCCGAAACATTCCCCCTCTCGACTTCTAGATACTTCTTCTTTAACCAGGTTTTAACCCCAGACGACACGGTAAGTTTTTCTTTCAACTAAACCATGACAAGTATCATACAAGAAAATGAAAAAATGGACATTCCATTGCCCATGGCATGAAGTTTTGCAACAGCTGAAAACAGAGTTGAATGCGATCCTAATAAGCTAATGCTATAAAAAATCAGCTGAAAAATTATTATCCAAAGATAGCACCACAGTTATATCAAACTGACTATTTAATATAAAACCAATTAGAAACCTTAAAGCACATGAAAACCCTAATCACCAACTTCAAGAATCAATATGCCAAACTTTTAAGATACCCCAAATTCTGATCCACTAGCTCATAATTCCAACTGGCTCCTCAAGAATTAAGCAAAAACCACCAAAACCTTATTTCAAACCACACCTCAAGAAAAAGCAACAAACAAACACGCCAAAAAAAAAAAAAAA
>JACFYI010003072.1:1052306-1067986 GCA_014898755.1 Handroanthus guayacan | reverse complement strand
TAATTGAAAGCGATCTTAGGCTATTGTAGTATTATTATTACACATTGTTTGAGATCAATGTCATCTCAAAAATGAAGATATCCTTTTTTCAGTTATTATTATTATTTTTTACTTATTTTTTTTTCCCGGGAGAGAGAATTTTTTATATATCTAATAGTATTTTACTAATGAGCAATATATTGATTTGTCTAATTGAAATTTATGTTGTTGTTGACAAACTTGTAATTAAATCTCATTTTATTCTGCTTAATTAACTAGGTTTGTGGTATGTATCATGAATTTGTTGCCAGCAAGATTACCATGTTATGCATAGTTTGAGATGGAGGGTTAAAACTTGAAGATAATTAGCAATCTCCATAATTTTTCGAGTACTCGAGCATTTAAAGTTAGCCGACTTTTCAATATTTAATTTATCAATAAAGCTTCAAGTTTGCAGGTAGGATCCTTCATTTCAAGACAGCGTTCATATCTTATTTCATGTTATAAATATATGTCTAATATATTAAGAATTTAATTATAAATATATGGGATTATAGATGTCACATGCCGCCTTGGATTCTCTATTCCAATTTATATTTTATTTTTTATTTCATTGTATGGATGTATGTTAAAGTCATTTATTTCAAAATAATATTTCATCTTATGTTCCATGTCATAAATACGTGACAAGTATATTAAATCTTTCTTTATAAAAACATAGATTGTAAATGCTATACACTTGACAGGCATTCGTGCAATAGAATAGGAAATGTAATACAAATTGGAATAGAGGATTTGGAGTGCTTAATTAGCCATATACTTTGTATGCATACATACATACGATGAAATAGGAAATGAGACATCAACTGGAATAAAAGATCCAAAATGTAAAGTGAAAGAGAATATATCCCCTCATATTTTTCTAATTCTAACATGCATATCCTATTTTAACACCAAATATATATATATATCTAACAGATAAAAAAAATACTTCTTTGTGAGATAGTGATTTAGACTAACTTTACAACTATGTTAATACTAAACATAAGGGAGCATGTTAGAATTATAAAAATAAGAGAGATATCTTCTCTTTTGCAATAACTTATAATTCTGCACGCTAGTCTCTGTGTATATATAAAAATAGTAGAGAATGATATTTTGTGACAAAATATAATTTTTTTGTCACTTCTTGTATTCTCACTTAATTTTTTGTAATTCATACTATATATTTTTGTTTTGGACATAAATTAACATTCAATTAAATATATATAATTTATAAAGAGAAAAGTACATATTTTTGTACTGTACATAAATTAACATCCATAAGTTTCTACTATATAATTTTTTAAATGTTATTAAACAAGTTAACTAAGTGCAATTATGATGCATCAATACAATTCAATAAGAGGAAAATTCTTTTTCTTAAACCCTGTCTAAACCAAAAGAGAAACTTTACAAAGCTTCTAAAACAGCATCAATGGCGAAAAATTCATAATCCAAACAAGACTTACACCCACCATCCACGGAACCACACCACTCGCTCCATCTTCCTCCATTAACCTTCTTTCTCTCTATTATTCCCTCATCAAATTCTTGAATTTTCATCGCTATTTTCACCGCAGGCGGCTTCAGATCATCATGCACACATCCATTTTGCGGGATCAGCACTACCCATCTCTCAATCTCCATGTTTGTCGAGTCAAAGAGGTTCTTCCATGGAATCTCAGCTCGAGCTACAAGTTCTGAACCTTGAAGTGCTCCAATAAATGGTGCAAAAGTACTAATACTTCTCCATCGGAGCTCGAAAACGAGGGTTTCTTGTTTGAGCCATTTGATGGACTCTTGGCTGCCTATGCAGTCTAAAGAGAAGGTTTGATTCCAAGTGATCGAGTGGGATTTTGATGGGATTTCGTGGCTTTCTAGCTTTACTCTTGTGTTGTTTCCAGCGGGGAGATAGCATCTTACAAATAGTACTCCTCTTGATTTCATAGCAATGTTTTTAGCCTCTATGATTCTTAGAGGGTGTTTGGGTGAGCTTATAAGCTCTTAAAAACATCTTATAAGATGTTTAAGAGCTTATAAGATGTCATAAAGTGTTTGGTAAATTTTTTTAAAAAAGATCTTATTAGCTCCAAAAATAAGATGTTAGGAGTTTATAAACTCTTTTAAGAAAAGTAAGGAGCTCCCAATTTATTTTTAAGATCTTAACATCCACATTCATTTTTAACTATTTTAATTACAAAATTGCCATTACTAACATCTTATAAGCTAAAAGATCTTATTTTATCCAAACACTTTAACAACTTATTTTTAAAATAAGATTCAACATCTTATAAGCTCCAAAAACATCTTATAAGATGTTTGAGCTTAAAAGATGTTTTAAATAAGCTTAGCCAAACACCCTCTTAGTTCACAGCTGAGAGAAGAAGAAGAATGGATCTTGGTAGGATCCATGGAAAAGAATGTGTGTTGTGTGTGTTCGCTTTGGATTTTTCAGAACAATTGCTCGATTATAGCAACTATAATAGATTGGGTTAGATGACCATATGAAAACGTGCTCTTTCAGCCAATGAACTTAACTACTATTCATTGTAACGTTAGACATGTACCTCTTTCAGGCAACGACATTAACTAATAGATGCAAAAACAGACACAATAATTTTGTTTAATTTTGTGTGTGTGAGAGAGAGAGAGATTGAATGGAGGGAAGTGATACATGAGGGATATTTATAGTTGCACTTGGATTGGAAAGTGGAGAGGAAAGTGGTGTTATATTTTAGGAAGCAGCAATCTTGAAACTTATCCATTAATTGGAGATTATGGATGGAAAATCACGGGCCAACAAGGATTTGGCTATAATCATACAACATTAATTAGTCATATAGCAAACTTTTAAGTGCACGACAAAATTGAGTCATCCTTTTCTTAATAATTTTATTATGGATTTCATAATATAAACTCTTGGACTTCTTGAAGGGTTCATAACCGTCTAAAACGACCTTTAAAGCAAGTTTTGAGTTAAATGACTTCATTTTGTCATCGATCATTAACTAGGTATCATATATAGAATGATCCACCCAAATGAATTGTATGTATTATTCGAAAGGAGTCGTGGTTGTTAGATAACATATGATTATTTTAGGATTTCACCTCATATAATATATATATATATATATTCAATAGCTCACTTATTCTTTTTTAAGAATAATAACTCGCTTAGTTAATTGGACATGTTATATACAAATGGTGATAAAATTTCTATGCCTCAAAAAAGTAGGGTCGGTATCAATCACGATCAATTTATAACTAATGCTACAAATCTATAACTTTAACTACAAAATTGTTGTACCAAAATTGAATTTTCATAGTTAACCTTATTATAAAATTAATTGTAGCTGAATTTGAGACATGGTTATGGATTAATTACTAACAGTTTTATTATTTTAAAGAAGTATATTTTATATGAAAAGTTGTCGCTCTAATTTGAAATATTTGATAAATTTTATGTTATTCATTTAAGAAAAATGTTGACGGTATCGTGTGTATTACAACGAATCAACATTTAGTTCGATATATAAATTCAATTGTATGGTTTGATATCAAACGATATATATACTTTTTTCTTTTTTTGCATAAAATAAAGTTCCTTTGTGAATCTCGAACAATGGCAAATGTGGAGGGTCCCTAAGAAATTTCTTGTTCCATTATTATTTCCAATGTGCAAATCTTTGTATGACCTCATTTCATTAGTTCTCGTAGTAATGGACCATTTCATTTGTCTATTGAACTTCAAATTAACGCCCATGACAAAGTAGTTCATTGTATATGCATTATATGCTTAAAAGTCAACGTAACTATCCACTTATCAAAAGGAAAAAGGAAGTCACCGTCCTTTCGATGCAATGCCACCCCCTCCACTTTTTTATAGTGGAGTTGCAAGGTTCGAGTCCCACCAATAGCGTGTGGATGTTTATTTATCATATGGTAGTATTTGTTTACCAAATTATGGTTTGAATTATTTGAATTGTATTTCATTATATATATAGTTTTCAAAATATGTTCTTGCAATAATATTTATATATAATCGAATGTAATCACTTCTCTTAAAAAAAAAAAAAACAAAAGGGTTAATTATATTGGGGAAATTTTGCCAAATTTTTAAACTGAGAGAACCTGACAATTATACATAATACGGGAAAAAATGTACTTAACCCGTTAACTAACGGCCGTCTCTCCAGACCTAGCGGCCCCACGATGGCTTCTTAGCGTCGTCACTCGGCTCGTTTGGCGGAACCGCGGCGGTTTGGACCCTGATCGATCGGTCATTTCGGCTTTTAATGCTATAGCCACTGCGTTCGATAGTTCAAATTCATCTCTTATGAGTTTTATTTATGTTGATTGATTTTAACAGGTGGTGTTTCGCGCGACTTTTCTTGAGCTAGCTAATGATTTTGATCTAATTAGGTGAGATCCGTTGTTTTTTTTTTTATTAATTAGAGCGTGATACTGAATGTAATCGACTTAGTAATAAATTTGGCGTAGATTATTTCATTAATTGATAATTCTGTTCTCAATGGGCTATATAATTCGGTCTCAATATAACGAAAGCTTCTCTCATCACCAAAGTCTTGCTCCTCTGCTATCAGATTTTGTTTATGCTTACTGTAAAATTTCAGGTGAATTGGTTCCGTGGACATTACTCCAAGGTATTTGTCATATCATAATCATATCTTAACTCCCCTCGTCAGCTTATTTAAGTGAAATGTAAATCTTCAGTGAAAGTGAATCGATTTTCTAGTAGCTATACAGCAATTGATAATTGTGTCATACTGCCGCCGTCAATATTCCCTGGATTGCCAATTTTCCCCTTTCTACTGTTATGATGCGCGGATGCTCTCGGTGTCCTTCGGGATCTTATTACTGAATTAAATGGCTTTAAACAAAGAGAAGAGTTTGTTTTATTGGTCATAATGGCTAAAACCGTTTTGATTAGCATTCTGTTTACGAATTGTTCTACTTCTTACTCTATACGTATGCATCCTGATATGCATGTGTTTTGTTAGGTGAATATTGTTGGTGAGTTTCAAATGGGGCTGACAACAGGGAACGATGGAAGTGAAGCAATGAAGTTGTGTGTGTTTGATTTGAGAAGGGGGCAAACTGAAGGGCAGGAGTTGGACAAGATTCTGTTCTTCTATCCTGTTGATTTACCCCTTCCAGAGCAGCTCTCAGTTATTGGTCTCAGTGAAGGACTCGTCACTTTTACCAGGTTGATTATTGGGTCCATCACTTTTACAGTTCTAGACATGAGTATACTTATCCATGGGCTTGCTCTTCTGCAATTGCCTCATAAATATGCTTGTGTGGTATACCAGTATGATTTTAAGCCATACGTTCCCTAAAGGGAAACTTTCGCAGTAACTGATTTTGTGACTTCCTTGGAACTTTTGTGCTAATTGCTTTGCTAGACACCTGACATTAGTTTGTTGCAGAATTTTCTCACCAGAGGCTCCTTGCGAGGTCATTGAAGCTGAGATGCATTCTCATGTTTTTTATGAGGCAGAGCCAGATATATGGATGGTGATGGTGCGATAACTTTTCTTAGGAAACTTTAACTCTTCTTTTTCTTTGATTGAGAAGCATGTACTGATTAGAACAAGGAATGAAATTGTTTTCGTTCACTGTTGCAAAATGTATTACTCATCAAGTAGAGTATTTGTGATTATTTTACTTTTATTTTTTATTTTTAAATGATTGAAATCTGAACTGTTAATGCTGTATGCTGATCTGTAACCAGCATATCAGGTTAATAATCATTTGAACGTGCTTGAGATAGAAACTGTCATTTTTCTCAGTTTCAGGATAAAAAATCTCATTTGACGTGGTGTCGAGTTGTGGATGAGATGCCCGCAAAAGTAGATTGAGTGTTCACTGGTACCGAATCTTTATATAATTAAAATAGTTGTTTTGGAAGAAAAATTACATATTAGGGAATGGAGCCTTATTCTATGGTGTCCGACATGATATAGGATTCACGAATTCGGGATTGAGGGAGTACACATTAGAAGGCACTGGAACATTATCTACAAAAGCTCTGACATATATGTTATTTTGTCTTGGCATTTATTTTAATTGAAGATGCCAATTCTTTCTGGTTGGACTTTGACATATTATTGTTATTTTCGTCTTATCCTCAAGTAGGTAGTAGAAAAGGACAAGGAGTCAGAAGCCATTTGGCGAGTTGATGCTTTACGGAAGGTTCTTAAAGAAGTACATTCCCTTTTTGTGATGTTTTTTGGATCTATTAGAGCATTGGTTGATAAAGAACCTACTGGGGGACTTGTCAGAACCCATTTGTATTACTTCATCATGGACTTTTTAAGTGGTGAGTGGTCTTCACATGCTGTCTAAGCTACCTGTAGATACACTTGATTTTTGTTTCCTTATATTTGCTATTGTTTCAACCTAAGTTACTAATTGTCAGCATTTGAAAAGCGATCTCCATTGGAATATTGCTGCTGGGGTAATGCTGCAGTTGCTGTATCAAATGATTCCCATTTCATTTGTGCATTTGGAGCAATCTGAAGCTGCCATTTTCATACCTTGCATTTTTTCTTTGGGTCAGATTTTTCTGTTGGGAAGAAAATTCAGTTGCCAAACTTTCGTGACTCTCTAAAAGAGCGTGGAACAGTACAGATGTTAACTGTTGGGCGGGAGGCTGCAATTGAAGTTCAGGTTAATTTCTAGTTAATTTATCGTATTGTGTTAAACGTCTTCAATCAATTTTCATTCATGAGAGATGAATGCTAAATAAATGTACAATTTTGTTTTTTCGCTGATTTTCTGCTTATATAAGCAATGTCTGATATCATGCTTAAAAGTCCTCAAAATAATTTCTGATGAGTTAAAAAAGCAACAACATAGGAATTTGGACTTTATAGTAACTATTTCCAAATCACTGTAACAAGCCATGTCACTGTTCATGTTTCTGTGAGTTCATTTTGTCTGAGCTGTAGAGTTTTTACTTGGTCAATATAATAATTGTTAAGCCATTGATGATGGTCTTGTGTATCTGTTCCTGATAGTGGCTTCTTTTATTTTTTTTTTTTGGTAAATGAAAATTATTTAAATTGTTTCTAGTTTTATGCTATTACCAATGCATACTTTCATAAATTGTCGTCTTACAGCTGGTTTCTTTCACTGGTTTCTTTCAGTCTCTGGTTCGAGTGTTAGAATCATGTGCAGAGAGCACGCAATGCTACTCACTGACCATGTTCCAGGATCTCCTCGTCTCCACGAATCTTTCTCCTGTATGTAACCTTTTTATGCTTGTTTCTATTTCCATCCCTCGTCCTCCTTGTCCCATTTTGGCTACTAGGAAAAAAGGGGAGAAAAATCGGGCAAACATATCTGTTTTGCTAAAGGCATAATATGCCCAAGAATCCTCTTATTTTATGTAAAACATCTGTCGTTGTTGATAGATCATCATATTCCTTTTCTTTATTGTTTCAGATTGACACTGTCAACCTATTTGCTTATGCTGTGCTAAGGTTAACCCCACTTGCTCTCTCCTGTGGAGTAAATTCGTGGTCAAGTTCACATAAAGGAAACACTGCATGCAATACTTTTGCTGGAGCTGTACTAGCGAATTCTGGTCCACTGGTGGATCAGTATTATAACTCTTGTGATACATCCGCACTTAGGAATAACAGTTATCCTGTTGTGAGGCCTTTGCAACATTCCAAGTGGTCTAGGGGGAAGGATGGCTTTCTTGTCACCAACATTTGGGGTGCAGAAGTTAATAATTTGGTTCATACGACCCCAACAATTTGGCTTCACCAAACAGAGGAGAAAATGTATCTATTAGCTTATCAGCATCGAGGCCTTACTGTGATACTTCTGCTTCCAGTCTCATCTGTTAATGGAGAGCAAGGAATTACTATGGTGAAGCAGCAAATTCTTGAAAATGTAAGTTTTGTTAATTCTGCTAATATTCAATGAATTGAAATTTTGCATGAAGTTCATTTGTTGCTGCTTGCCTATCATGGATAGGTTACATTGATATAACTAACAGTTGAGTTGATTGTATATGTAGTTGATGTACTTGTATCAGCAGATCTGCAGTCCTTGGTTATTTCTTTTTCACAATATGATGCATAACAGCATATCGAAAATGGCCTGTAGATCCATTTAACAGAGTAAGATTGTATGTTTAATCTTGGAGTATGAGTAATTTTAATAACATATGTGGTTTTTATGGGGCCTTAGGTTTTATTTGGATTATTTGTTGAACACACACCTATCTGCATGGTGCATTGCCTCTACAGCTTCCATCAAAGATTGTTCTAAAGGGACATTTCTACTATTTGTTGTGCTTTAAAAGTAGTAATAATTAGTTTTGGTTGTGTTCTAGTGTACCATAGAATGTCAGTCGTACTAACTTTTATGCTAGGATCTTGCAACTTTCTATATTCACTCTTGAGCTCTCATGCCCCTTCTTGATTATGTGGCTTGTGTTACTGGTTAAGTATGTGGCTGGCAAATCTTGGCCTTTGCTTTTCCTAGTCATAGATCTTTACTTTCGTGATGATATGATAATAATTTGATACCTAAATAATTTGCTTTCTACGTGGTAACTTCAAGAAGTTAGCAGTTGAGTGTGCTGTGTTTTTATTCACTCACTTGAATAGCATGCAATTTTCTGGTCATCTCAGGCACCACTGAAGATGTGCAAAGTTGAAGAGAGGCTCTCAAGAGGGTGGGATGGTGAGAATGCATATCATGTAAGTGGATATCGTTACCTGCTGGTGGATGGTGATAGATGCATATCTAGGGCTTCTCCACCTGGAAAAGTAACAACTCTAACAAAGGTTAGCCCTGTTCCTTTAGTAAGCTTTCCTGATAGTCAATCTCTACAAAGCCCTGTTCCTTTAGTAAGCTTTCCTGACAGTCAATCACATTGGTTTTGTCTAGCTTTTATCAAGTAAGTACTTTCATATGTTTCCATATGTTCTTAAGTAATGGTTACATTGAAATTCTCCCCATTGTATCAAATTTGCTCTCATTTCCTCGACCTTGCATTGCTTTCATGAACTTAATCTTGGGTCCAAATTATGATAAAGCAATTGTAAAGTTTTTGCTTGTGCTCGGAGTGAAGTGGGTTGCTTTTTTTCTTTGTATTTGACTAGCTTATAGGAGAGAGGCATGTTGGTCATTTCTTGTGTCTCTGTCATATATCAATCATGTTCATGAAAACTTGTTATTTCTCTTTGTTGTTGTACAACAGGGATCCTTGATTTCCTTGAGCAAGCTTCGAGAGGAGGTCGACTTAGAAAAGAGTAGAGCTAAACGGGACAATACAGGCTGTGAGAAGGATCTAGAAGTATGCATTAGATTGAAAAACAATGCTTGGCTTATTGCTCGACTCACTGGAGGAAAGGAGCTGTATATGGTTCTTGAGAAAGCTAACGAAACCCTTCTCTATGCCTCTGATGCTGTCGAGAAGTTCAGTGAGAGGTAACATTTCTGCTTTTGGGTTCAGAAAACTGGTTCACATTTAAAGCGTTTGAAATTAGTTTTTGACTATCATAAATTTTGCAGGTACTGCAATGGTGCATTTTCCGTGTACTAAGCAACAGTTTAACTGCAGTTACGGATAGGAAAGAAGACACATTGTCAGCACACTCAGGTATTTATTTATTCCCCTTGTTACGGAGATATTCTGAAAGAATCCCACGTGCCCTAAACGATTTACGCCACAACAAGTGAATCTAAGCCTAAAGAAACTGTATGTCTACTTGTGCACAAGTGTAAGTAGAAAATCTAATGCCCTTCCGGTTGAGGGATTTGTACAAGATTGTTATGATTTATCTTCCTTTGCCATGACAAGTTTTCAGAGATTTCTTACCAGATGGGATTGTGACATTGTAACACAGGATCGAATTTGAACATTTGGACATATAACAAATAATTTCCTTGTTCTTATGTTTCTTGGTGTCATGTTTCTAATTTGATGTATGTCTGTCTTTAAGAACTCGCTTCCTCGTTTCTGGCCAGGATAGGGTTCCTATATTCTCGGTGGGGACTATTGGCATATTTTTGTTTCTTGAGAAGTTTGCAAGAATTTTATGTGCACACAATTGGACGAGACCAATTTAATGTTATTCAAAACTCATCTAATAGGTACATTATTGATACAGAAGTTATGTGATATTTTACTCTATTGAATAATGTTGTTAATGTTACTCATAAAAATTGATTCTCCCTTTCAAAATGGTTTTCCATCTCTTATTTCATAACTTAAAAATAAGCCATGTGCATTAAATTTTTTTTTATAAAAATATAGGGTTGTAGATGTCATATACTTAACAAATTATCTGTGCAATGAAATTGAAGATGGAATACGAGTTAGAATAAATGATCCAGAATCTTTGATGGGAAGAAATAAGTGACGGGAAGAAAGCTATGGGACTAAATCTAGTGAACTCGTCTATACTTTGAGTATAGCAATAATGCCCGGATTTAACATGATTTCAAATGATATTTTTAAAATATTATTATTATTATTATTATTATTATTATTACTACTACTACGTAATAACCAGTTATATTCATCACAAGTTATAACTTACTAATTATTAATTTATCATGTAATTATGTATATAATATACACCATATATATTAATTATATCAGAATTATTAAATGCGCACACGTCGAGTGTGTATGAAATATTGAGCAAATGTTGAGCACGCTTTTCTTAAGAAATGTATACTAGTGTGTTATGATGGAGCTTGTTCTCAATTTCTTAGTTGTGAACATCATTTGATTTTATATTAGTGATTGATCAAATCCACTCTTAGCTCTAAACATTATAAGAACTCACAATTATTCACTTATCTTAGCACTTCAAAATGTCTTAAAATAGTTCAAAAATTCAACTATCAACAACTCATTTCTTATAAATTTTGGACATAATTCATAACTGATAACGCAAAAAATATTTCATCTTACGAAGATTCGTTTTGACATGAAACAAGAATTAATTAGCATTAATGAACATGAAACAGATGCAGTCATTAGACTTAATAGCAAAAACTGCTGTGCTACAATAAAATGGAGCCTATGCTGTCGGTGGTTACTAATTACGTTCCGATTTCCATCCCTACACCGACACGTTCAGACCAGAAACTGTCGGCAGCCTCAGAATTCATCACCAAAATTAATGAAAAGTACGAAGTCTAACTTTCTTACTTACCTTATAGGACCAAACACTCCCCCAAATTATCTGGATGTGTTTGTTTCATACGCTATGAGAAACTCTTTTTTCATAAATAATTGCGTGGTCGGGTAACTGTTACCTTTGTCAGGGTCGAACTTATTACATGCATTTGTAGTCCTTTTTTTTTTTTTTTTAAATATGTACATGCATTTATAGTGATCTTTACAACCGTTTCGATCATTTATTTCAAAATTTTAATCTTTATATAAGATTTTGATTAATTTAAGACAATATATAAAGATCATCAAGATGTTATGAGTTTGATTCTATCAATATCTCTGAATTTTTTCTATTGAATTATAGTTTTGTTTGATTTTTTTTTTTTTTTTTTTTTTTTTTTGTATAATAATTTTCTTGGAAAATCTTTCTTATTAGTTATTGATCTAATTATTAATGTATTAATCGTTTCTTAAAACGAAAAAAAAAAAACAAGCCCACCAGCGTGAGCAAAAATTCAGCCATCATATGGGATATTATATTAAAATCCTTGAAGTTAAATAAAATAATGTGCAACGTGTAAAAACCTAAAAAACTGTTCACGGAATGAAATATTAAAAATAAATGTAAAAGAGATATACGTGATTTTTTTCCTCATTTTGAATTTTCTATTTTAATTTATGTTTCATCTCATGTTGCATTGTACGAATTAATGTCAAGCATATGCTACTATAATCTTGTGTCTTTATAAAAATATACATAACATATATTTATGATCTGAAATTTGAGGTAAAACACTATTTTGAAATAAGGAATCCTAATTCTGTTGTTCAGTTTTTATTTTTATTTTTCTTTTTAATAGGTATATCGTACATTAATATCTCCAAGAATTCGATTGGGTTAAGAAATAAAAAATTCGGATTAAGTTACTTCAACCCTAAGTAAGGCTGCATGCCAGCAAAGAAAGATCCTTTTCTGTGATCCACTTCCCATTTCCTACCCAAAAGCCATGCAAACTTTCGAGAAAAATAAGGTAATGAAATTTTTTATTAAATAACACCCTTAATAAATTACAACTTTTGTAAAAGATGAGGAGCAGCTTTTTTGCTTCATTTTGTCAAGAATTACAATTCATAAATCGGAAACTAAAGACAAAGGGAAATTCAAAAAAATAATAATAATAATATAAAAAGAAAAACAACTAACTCCTTTTCCCTTCTTGGCCACCGTCTTCCAAATAAGCCTTCTTCCTCCTATCAATCCTACCTAACAGACAAATCACAACGAAACACGTGGCATACAGAGCATGCACCTTCCAACCAGTCTTTGGAGGCTGACGCAGCACGGCCCTATGAAACACTGTGACATAATAATGGAGCCCAACTGCAAAGCCTACAAAAGTTTGGGCCAGGCCCAATAGTTTTGAAGCCAGCCCAGTCTCAGTGGAGAAAAGAAGAACCAGGTACATCAACAGCAGCAAGAGGTACAACACATAAGCCAATGTTTGCAAGACTTGGACACACACATAGGTCGACTGTGAAGTAGAGTAGAAAAACCTCAGTGGCTCAAGCCCAGTGATCAATGAAGAAAGGCAGAGGATTGTGAAGTATATTGCAAGATATATTTGGATGAAAATCAAGAGCTTTTGGAGAGAAAAATAAGCTGTAATCCTATTAAAAATGAGTGATACAAGAATTAGAGGGATGATTATAAAGGCAAAAGAGACTATAGAACCAACTGTTGCTGCATATTTGGAGCCCACATATGGTTTGAAACCCTTGGTGAATTCTTTGTTGTAGTTTGTGAGGTAAACTTTTGAGGTTTTGGAGATTATTTCCAAATCTGGAACAAATGTTTCTTGGAATTTGGAGGGTAGGTCTCTGAATTCTGAAACCAAATCATCTTCTTCTTCATCATCAATCCAACTGGGCAGTTTTGGAGGTTCCTTGGATTGGGTTTTACCTGGGCTTTTGGATTTGGATTGATTGGCATCATTTTGTATCTGGGCTTTGGTTTTGTTCTTGGATGTGCTCTGTTTGGATAGATCTGATGCTTTCTTGGTTGAAAATGAAGCACTTCTGGTAGTTGAATTTGAGGATGATTTTGAGGTAGAGTTAAGTTTCTTGATCTGGGATTTGAGAGTTGGTTCAGAAGAATCTTTAAGGGAAACTGAACTGGTTTTCTTGAGGAGCTTGGCTTGGTTCTTGGCTGAACCAGAGGGTTGTTTAATGAGCTTTGTTTGGTTCTTGTCCGAACCAGAAAGTACTTTATTGAGCTTGGTTTGGTTCTTGGCTGAACTAGAAAGTACCTTATTGAGCTTGGTTTGGTTCTTGGATGAACCAGTGGTGGCTTTAATGAGCTTGGTTTGGTTCTTGGATTGGGTTGAAAAAGGTTTAATGAGTTTGGTTTGGTTTTTTGTTGAGATTTTTGTGTTACCATCTACAGAGGAACTTGATTTCTTCTTGATAATTGGTTCATCTTCATCTTCCAACTCTAGCAACATTCTTCTTTTACCAAAAAGATCATAACTTTTTGGTTGGTTTTGAGAGTGAACAAGAATGAAAGTTGAAGTGATGAAAACCAAGAGTAATAGATAAAGCAAAAGCACCTTTTTGAGGGAGAAATCTTTGATTTGAGCCATTTTTGGAAATGGCACTGAAATCTGTGTTTTTCTTAGTTGCAGTAGCCTGTATTGGATCTGGATTTCAGACGGGAAGAGAGAGGACACAGTATGTAGATACGAGAGAGAAGGATACCTATGGGCTTGTTTGGTTGAGGGCTAGGTTTAATGAATTTCGAAGTATTATATCCGGGAACGTCCGTTATGAGTCTACTATTTTGACTATATTTAAGTGGAGGATAAACGATTTAAGCTCAACAAATAATCTTGTTTAAGTTCAAATGACAAAAGTGTCCTCAGTTTTTACAACTTATATTATGGGAAGAAGGTCTTTTCAAATCTCATCAACTCATTTCTATGGAGCCAAACAAGGTCTAAGAGTGTGAAGAGTGAGAAGACTTTAATGCTGGGAGGACAGCACATGAGATGAGCCAAATGGTACAACAACACTTAAATAAATCATTCACAATTAAACTCACTTTTCTATCCTCTTTTTCAAAATAATATTTTATCTCATTTTTTTAATTTAAATATATATGTCATATGTATTATATCTTTTCTTATAAAAACACAAGATTGTGAATGTCTCATATTTAACGAACATTCATATAGTGAAATATAAGATGAAACACAAAATGAAATAGCAGATCCAATGTACTTTTTGTTGTGAATAGAATAGTCTAGAGCTACATATTAACAGATATATCAATTCAGTTGTTTTTGAAAAATGAAAGAAGTACCAATTAAGTTTTACCTTGATGATAAAGTAAAAGTCTAGTAATTAAAAGATTAGCGGCATGATTCTATTTTTTTATTGAATAATATGTTTAAATATTATTTATTAATTATTATATTTGATATTGATTTCAGAAGTGGTTGGTGCTTTGATTGAATGACGTAATAAAATTGCTCTATTAATAATATAATAATGTGATGAATTCTCTCTTAAAATGGGAAAAAGAAGTGGAAAAATGAAGGATGCGGGGGCACTTCCAAGTTCTTTGCAATAATACTAAGTGGGGCATGTTGGCATAGGTCTTACAAGATCTATTATTAATCTGGCAATAATGCTTCAGAGAGCAGGAGACCAATAGTTGAAACACTTGACCTTAAGGTCCAAAATGTCCAGAGTCCACCAAAGTCACATGTTGTAATACCTGTCCTCACCCTTTTTCTTTCTTAGTTTTATAATTGGGAAAGATAGTAAGAATCTTGCCTTCTTAGTTGCGCATGTTTTCATCGGATACCTTCTTTTATTTTATATTCCAGGATAATTATCACAATTTTTCCTGAAATTTGATTGAATTATCGTAATCTTTCATGAATTTTAAATTTTCAATATACACTTTCACTATTTGACCTTGTTATGAAATATATTTCTATTGACTAAATATTTAGGGGAGTCTATATCATATAGTGCAATATAATGATAGAGAGAAAGAGAGTCATTCAAGATTCTTGATCATCCACTCTTAATAATTCAATAAAAATCATAGGAATGTCCTCATTTTTTGAGTGATACACCCCTCCCTTTTTTTATTAAAAAAAAAAAAAAAAGGAGGAAGAAGGGGAAAATACGAAAAGAAATCCATTGATCTTTTTAATGTTAATACTTGGGATCAATTTAAAGACTAGGAGAGTGATTTCAGAAAGTTTCATATAACATCGACTGCCAAATGTGATTATTTATCTATTAAATTATCCATTATTTATTTATTTATTTATTATCAATATTATCTTTATTATTATTTTATGTCACATTCACTTCAATAAAATGTATATTAGAGTAAGAAGTCCGCCAATTGGATGGGGTAAGTGGGCCCAATATTTTCTTTTTGGTGGCCAAGCCCATAACTAATCTCCAA
>JACFYI010003072.1:1041064-1052206 GCA_014898755.1 Handroanthus guayacan | reverse complement strand
ATGTAGAAAAATTAAGAATGAATTGTAGTCAGGATTGGGAACCCTACTCGAATTCAATGATAGATGGTTGCTTTAAAATGCTTTAAAGTGCAATAGTTGACTAGACACCTAATAGTACAATGATACTTCAATAGAATAGTAAGAGAAGATTGATTCAAACAAACACTAAATACTGATATGGCCTTAAAACAAGGATAACGATTAGCCAATAAGAAGAAAATAACTAAAATCGGCGCCCTAAATGATCGTTCAATGAAAAATAGTGTTGGTGGTACCTCCACTCTCTTTTAAATTATGAAGTTTAAATGCGCATTTAATTTATTGTGACCAAAGTTTAGGGCTGCAAGGTGAGTTGAGTCGGCTCATATGCCGGCTTGGCTCAAGATGAAGAAACTAGGCTTGGCTCAAACCTAACAAGCTGGAGTTGAGCCCCATTGAGTTCGACCTCGGTTTCAAGCCGAGTTTGAGCTCTGAAATACTAACTCAAAAGCTCACGAGTTTGAACTATTATTAAAAAAATATATTATATATAATATATGATAATTATATATTTTTAATATATATTTATATATTATATTAAAGATATAGATTTTTAATGTTTGATGTGGTATAATATATATAGAGAGTAAATTATTTATGAAATGATTCTGTCAAGCTCGAGTGAGGCTCAAGCTCATCACTTCTATAAACGAATTGAGCTTGAGCTTAAAATTTTTGCCTAGCTCAACTCATTTATAATCCTACGCCAAACTATCTATCTATCCTAAATACAAAATTATCATATCTATCCATTCTAAATACAAAATTAAACATAGTATTTTCTTTGACTGGTGAAAAACGATGGCTGCATTAGACATGGGATAGAGAAGGTCACTTTGGTTACGTTATAGAATTAGCACAAGCCTAACATGTACTATCCAAGGGGATGTGCCACATTTACGTGGTCCACAATTATCCCCCGAGTACAATGAGTTATTCATATCTCAAAATTAAACTAATTAAATAAATTCCAACGAAAATGAGCTTTCAATATATTCAAAGTCAAAATGGGAATTTAATGCAAAAAACTTTATGTCTTAAGTGTTGCTCAAGTTAGAACAATTTTTCATGTGAGTGGACAATAGACTTATCTAATTATTTAAAATGGTCTAGAAATGTCACCTAACCTGCATCTGTAGCGTTATAGGGTACAATAATAATGGGTAACTTAAAAAAATATTATATTTTAAATTTTGATATTTATTTATTTATTCTGGGTTATATAAATAGCAGGGCCCCTGGTCCTTAGTGATGATGATGGTGAAGTATCTCATTTAGTGACATAGCCATCATTGCTATGACCCAAGTTGTTCTTTGTATGATATATATATATACATACACGATGACTTTATGAATTATCAAATTATATTACTGTATTATATGATAATATTATGTATTCTATATAAAGTTAAACCCCAAAATACATAAATAAGATGCATAAATACAGCTGAAATACACCATAATTGAGGTAATTGAAGCCGATCTTAACTTTATTTTTTTATAATAAATTTAAAGCTGGGTACTCTGATTGGTATTTGATCTTCTTCTTATTTTTCTCTTTTAATAAATTTACGTAATTCAATCAATTAAGATTCAAATATAAGTTATTCATAGCTCATTGTCATTCATCTGTAGATCATCGTTTTGTTGAAGAAAGTCACTTAACTAAAATTTATAACTTTCAAGTTAATTCTACAGCAAATGACAATTTCACATTTTACGGGTAATTTTCTGAAATTATTTTCAATACTAATAATCCTATTATAACTAATGATATTTTTTACGTCATAGCAAGTTATGATATTATTACAAGATCATGTGTTGATTTAATTGAGGAAATTGGCTACATATTTCTCAAAATCACAAATCCTTGTATAATTACAACTTGCTTTTGTTGCATTTGAATTTATTTTCACCTACAAGATGACAAAAAAGTAAAAGAAATAAAGAAAGATTTGAGTAGAAAAGACAAAACAATATCTGCTTTTTGTGAGAAATTGTTTCCCAATGGCCATCATCTCATACTATCATTTAAATGATTAAAAAATTTATTTACTATAAAGGTGTCTAACTTTTTTACTTTTACTTGTCAACCATCATTTTTAAATTCGAAAAAGGAAGGAGGGATCTTAAATTGTTGGACTTAAAATCCAAAAGAAAAAAAAGGGTAAAAGAAGAAAGGGAAAAACAAAAAAGTCTATCATACATCAATCAATAATGTGTAAAAGATTACTCCCTTTGAGAAATATAAGTAAAAAATTCACTCGGCTAGAAAAATTATTGCACTTTTGTCATTGATCTTTTTACCTCCTTTTTTTCACTGCCTTTTTGGCTTTTACTCGCCCAACTCCTTTTCCTTTTGTTGCCCATGTTGCAAGCATAAGGGTTTCTTTTTAATTTTTAATTTTTAATTTTTGTGTCCTTTTCATTAATTGTTCCTTTTTGCTGTATATCTAAAAAACTTTTGCTTTAAAAAAGTTATTTTTACTATGTGAAGTTTGAATTAAATTATTTATTAGCTTATTTCAATATGTCTTGAGAATAAGTTGGATAAAAATGGAAAATTCAGGTCAGCTAAAAGCCTAAATGACAAGTAAATCTCACATGGACGCTCCTATATTCCAAGATACCTTGCTTATTTTTGGTCTTGTTATATACTGCGTGGGAGGAGTAATTACTGAAAGTGTATATTTTGTATTTAAAAAAAAGTTATATTATTCCAAAAATAATTTTTTGAAGTGTTTGCACAAAATAATAGTATGAAATCTATAAAATATGAGTAATAGTATATTTATAATTAATATAATTTAGTTTCCTAAGATATTAAATCCTATTAAAGGCTTGTACTTAAGAAACAAAATGTATTTGTAGAAATTAATCAATTAAATTCTATTTTTACACAAATTTCTTCCAAATCTTGTCGAAAAACTTCAAATATCCAAAAATGATATAGGTGACGAACCAGCATAGGGATTGAACTATGGACGTGCATATAAATATTAATATTGATATGGAGCAAGAACAATTCATCTCATTAGATACATATGGAAGTAAAGGGTGCCCATGTCAACGGGCTCTTATTCTAATAGCAAGGTGGAGGTTTTATAATCAAGAGTTATGAACTTGACTTTCAGCACTGGCGTGTGAGCTTTTTTCTTCTTTGCATGATAATTTTTATTCTATTGTATAGTAATTTAGAGAATTTTTCCTCCACATGTTAATTAACATAATTATTTTTTAAATGTTTTAAATATATACTTTGATATATTGATCAAATTAAAACGTCTCCGTTAAAATAAATAAATAATGGCCAATGGCAGATTAAACCAGCTAATTGGGGATCGTTGTGGGAACACACATTGATATGCAAAATGACAGACGTACCCCAAGTACTATACATATTCTATCCTATTGTCGTCCGCCACCTCTCCAATTATGTTCGCCATTACCGTTAAAATACGACACGTGACCCACCCTATCACTTGATTTGTCTAAAAACTCTACTTTTCAGATGAGGAACCCAACTTTTTATTTTTGGAAATAAAATTTCTAATTTTTCATCATCAACACTCTACAATCTTTTATAAAATATTGAGATAATTATCCAACACCCCTGAAGTTTGATACAACTACAAAATATATCCTAAAGTTTAAATAATTATCATTATATCCCTTACTGTTAGTTCAGCTAATGGATAATTACAATTCACCCTCCGTAAATCTTAAAACATTAGAATCAAACACCGCAAACAAGAGGTATATTTGTATATTTGAAATTTGCATCATTTTAAAAAATATAATGATAATTATATGCTTCAGCTGAACTAAATGTAAGGAGAGTGGGTAACCATAATTATCTCTCAAATATTTGCGTAAAATTTGAAATTCACATGATTGATTATGAGTGTTCATGAAACAAAAAAATAATATACAAGTGGCATCCAAAAATTGGATGGTGTGTTGCCTTTTTACTCTTTTAACAATTGCAGCTGGCGTCATCCAAATCCAAATAAGAGAAAAAGTAGTCCATAAGACAATATTTGGAAAATCTTTCTAAGTAGATATGAACAGATCCACAAAGTTGTAGTGTTTATACCAATTTGGACAAATTCGAAATTGCAAGCATTTTTTTTGGGAACCATTCCTGTTTGTTTGTTCTTCTGCGCCATACCAACGCAACCTTAATTCATTGTCGGGGAATACCAATTAAATCCACACCAATTTTTGAGTTTAATTAAAACTGGCCCATCCTGTGCTGCAACACTCATTTATTGCAGCCTTCGATCTCCAACTTAATCTCTGCCCATGATCCTACCGCACTCTTGGATTCACCACAAATATTATCTATTACACAATAGGTATATATTTATCAAATTTTATGGATACATAAAAATATGATGATATTATAAAGTACAATGATGATATTGTCATATTTCATCATCCAATTATAACTATGAGGTCATTGAAAGTTGAGGCCACTATACAAAAGTATCTCATTAACTACATAAATTTCAATGAAATTTATCATTAATATGATTTTAGGATAAATTTTGTTCCGTTGTAAATTTGTTTGTATATGTTTTAAAAAAAATAAAATAAAATAAATTATAGAGGTTCAATTTGAATACAAAAATCTCAATATATTCAAGGACGAAACGAGGAAGTTAGGTGGTTGGTACGCACAAAAGTAGCTATTCTTCTTAAATTAATTTAGACAAGATTACATTATAAAATGCATTTTTATTAAAATTTTATCTCCCTAAAACAATGAAATTATCCTTCATATATATACATATTGATAAAATCTAATCTTGTTCTCAAAAATTATAAAATTTCTAACTCCACCATGCATGCATGTTTCATCCGTATGTTCGCACGTGCGCAATCCAATATAATATTCATCAATGGGACTAATTACTAATTATAGAATCAACCCCTCTAATTTAATAGTATGAACTGTTACTTAATTAAATCGCTATCTATTTTTGTTTACTCTTTTATTTTTATTCTTTTATTGTTAACACTTAATACACTTTAATTCAAACTACCCTATTTAATTATTACATGAACAAAATAAAATTCATAAAAAGAAACACACGTAGATTAAAATTTATAAAATGATAGTAATCGTAATACAATTTAAGTGTTGGATTAATACTAGATTAAGCTAATTAAACACGCTTACATAGCTTAATTAACGTGGCTAGGTATAGAGATAGTAGAAACTGAAATAGTAACCTATATCATGGTTGCCCCTAAGCCCCACCAAGTTAGTTAAGCTGTATTTATCCAAACCCTATGCATTGATATAGGCCATTAGTTTACCCAACCCTCGATGTACTAAGCTATCTCCTTTTAAGTGGGATATTAACATTACTTAATTGAGTAATTAGGAACATAAACAAAATCCTAAAAGGGCTTTTGTGCTCCACTTAATCCAAGTAATAATCCTTGAATCTTAATTATTTATTTCACCCAAAGTAGAGAAATTTTTATGCTTTTTGGAGGGATCTTTTTTTCTTTTTTAAATCTATGTTAAACACGAAGTTTCAAGCTAGACGTGTATACAGATTGAAATTCTTAGTCTACTTTTTATTTCAGTATTACCACACGAGGATCCGTCATTAACTGATATATGATTCGAGTTATGATTAATTTCAAGTTTCTAGTTTCTTTCTCGACGATAAAACTTATTATTACCTTTACCATGCATATTCTGGCTAATTTTATTGTAAAACACCATTTGCAAGAATTGGGGGTCGGGGGTGTTGAAGAACTTAAAAAAGACCCAAAGAAGAAGGTAAATTGTGATGCAAGAAAGCAGTCTGCAAAAGGTGACGCAAATACTTGGGAAAAATTTATTGTGTTTTTTTTGAAGAAATAGTAATGGACGAAGTTGTATTTTGTTGTACTCAAATAAGCAGAAAGACTCTTGCGTAGGAATATAGTCTAGTGTCTCGTATAGGTATTATTTGTAGAGAAGCTTAAAATTCATGGACGATAATATGTACACATATATGCATACATATATATATATGCATATATGCATTTCTTTTATTAATTAATGACGATTTTTCTGCTCTTCAATCTTCACATATATTTGTCTTATTGTAAGCGTAGATTGAACTTTAGATAGTTAATGCAAATAAACTATCCAAAAAAAAAAAAAGAACAGAAAAGAAAAGAAAAAAAATTAATATAAATTAGTGTATTCGTATCAAATGAAACGTGTACAAATGTGATCCACACATTACCCAGGTAATTAAAGAGGATTGATATTTAAAATCATCTCTAAACTTGCCAAAGTTGACTTCGATTTTACATGCAGTTAAATTGAGACATTGGAAAAAAGATAAGACACATGTATAACAATACTCATAAACATATATATATATATATACACATACATATATGCGATTTGAACAGCTACAATAGAAAATGCAACTTCATAACAACAATCCCATTAAAGCGTGAATCAAATCAGAGTTTAGAGTTATTTATGGACATGCAAACTCATTACTGAGAAAAATGTTACGTAGTGCAATATAAAAATGAGGTCGAAATACTCAAAGACAACATGGTATAAAGCTATAAACTACGTACGTACATTGATACAATGTTACAATATAGTATTTGGTCTATAGTCTACTTGTTAAACAAAAGAAACTAAGAAAACGAAGAAACTCGTTTTCCGGCACAGCCTTGCGGCGCCTAATTAATTCTTCCCTAAATCCCGCCGCCAATTGCTCCCTTTCATACTTCCGGATTAAAATGATTTCAAACCAATATATTTCAAAAAAACAAACAAAAAAGAGAGAGAAAAGAAAAAAGAAAGAAAGAAAGAAAGAAAGAAAGAGAGAGAGAAACGCAAACTTGAACAAGCAAATAAAGAAGAATTAGAACTCAAGCAACCAGATCAAAGGTCCGACCCACCACCCCACGAGTTCATTAATGCTTCCCAAAGATCTTTATCATTATTCTTCGAGTGCATGTTTTAGGAAATATGAACTGAATAAATACGAAAATAATTCATGGGATAAATAGAAGGTACGAGGAGTTTCACAGATTTCGATGTTTCCATGATTCTTTGTTTCGATAGTCAAACCCCAAATGTGTAAAAACAGTGCAGTAGAAAGCCAGCATTCACAAGAAAACAAACTGAAATAGAAACTAGAGAAAGTCCATGATCCAAATATATAAGAAGATGATCATTTATATCTAAAGCTTGTTTTGTATATGATTAATGATGGATATATGTAAGTATATGAAGAAAGATCCAAAAAGAAGACTATTAATTATTTACACATAATTTAAGCACTAGTACACTGTAATTTTTTTAACTTTGTGAAAGTCATGGTTAAGATCATGAAGATCACACTAATTAATTTTAACCTCGATCCTTTTCAATGTTTTAATCATACCCCTCATCATTACCGCAACATACTTTCTATACTATAATCATTTCTACTCTGAAGAACAAAGCCATGATTCCACCATACCTTCTCCCCTTCCGGCAACATTTTCCGGCCCCTTTTCGCCGCCGTGAAAATTCGACGTTGTCGAAGAAGCCGAGTAGTTCATCATTTTCCCGTTTATTGTTGAATTCCTCGGGAAGTTGAAGTTTCCACTAATGGACCTCAAGTTATCTACTTTATCTCCATCTGGGCTCACCGGATTATTGCTCCAACTTGCCGCATTGTTGTCGTTGTGATCGTTCCTCGAGGCCATTTGATCGGAGGGAATGAGGTTTGGGAGGCCACTAAGATTTGCAGAAAGATTACTCAAACCAAATTGTTCATCCAAACCCCCGATTTTGTTTTGTGAACTAGAATTTGATGGGATTTCAAAAGAAACCGGAGATTTTGAGCCCATTACCAGAGAATTAGAGAATGGGAATTTGGGGTTTGTCTGGATGAGAGAATTGAGAAGTGGGTTTTGAGTATTGAAAAGATTTGAAGTTTGTGTGATTGGGATTTGGTAGTTAGATGAACTAGAAGCTGAAATGGTAGATGAAGAAATTACAGAGGTGATATTGTTAGTAGCAGCAGAGGAAGCAAGAAACTGAAGCGGCGGTTGAATTTTCTGGGCAAAGGGACGGCGGAGATAGGGCGGCGCCGGTGGCTCCAAGGAGGTGGCCGACCTCGTGCCGAAAAGATCGAGCCTTGCTCTTTGGAAAGACGAATTGTTGAAGGGTGGGGCGGGAATTCCTGTGAATTCCTGAACCATGGCTCTGAAATTGGTGGTGTCTGTTGTTAGAACAGTGGTTGGCGCCCGTCTGGAGGCTCGTGATCTTTTCCTTGGGTTACGCGCCGCCGTCTGGTTCTGATTCTGCGGCGGCGGTGCAACGTTGGGACTGGTGTTATCAACTCCAACCGCTGCCGGAGCTTGGAAAGAGAAGGAGGCAGAGTTGGAAAGCATCGGGTTGATGATATCATTACTAACCGGATTCGGGTCGGATCTTAGAGTAGGCCTGGGCCAGGACAGGCTTGGATTTAGGAGAGAAGAATTCGGGTTTTGATGGAGCTGCAGATAGTTGGAAAGTGGGTCAAAGAACTGCTGCGGTGGTGGCGGGTTGGAAATTGGGCCACCACTCATGAAAGCTGAGACAGAGTCCACGGCGGCGCGTGAATCGTACTCCTCATCACCACCACTGGACGACTGCAAGCTCCCACTGTTGCCAGAATCCATTTTCTTCTTCCGCTTCTTCTCTTCCTCCTCTCTCTCCTTTTAGAGCAAGAAAGTAAATTCTGTAGAGACAAAAGAGCACCAGTCAATAAAAGAAAGGAATAACGTAAGAGTTTCAGACAGAGATATAGAGACAGATTCTGAAGTCTTGCTTATATTACTACAAAATCATTAAATCACAAAAAGCCATGAAAGCGTGAGAAAAATAAATCTTTCAGAAATTACCCATGACTACTCCAAAAAGGCTCTGATCTGCAGACAATACTAGGGTTTCACCAAGAAAGAGGTGAAGTTAGAAAGGAAAAAGAAAAAGAAAAAAAGGGTTCCGTTTGCCCTTTGATTCACCTCTAAAAGAGGGAGAAAAAAGAGGGTCAGATTTTGGCACTAAAAGAAGAAAAAGAGTGGGGTCGCCATGAAAGAGGAAACTGTGTTTTTTGAGAGAAGTTTTGCAAGAGGGTCAAATAGAAAGAAAAGCAGAGATTTATATTATTATTTTTTCTTTTTTCTTTTCTGTGGTTTACAAAGACTTACAGTGTGAACAATATCTGTAATTCTTAGGGATAAAGTGGTAGAGTACAAAGGCAAGATTAGAAGGGATGGTTGTTGAAAGGTATGAAAAGAAACAGAGATTTAACATCATCTTGCAGCATATACACATAAGCTGTCTTTGATTTTCCCATGTGAGAAAATAATCCAAAAAGAAATTAAAAAATGTCTTATTCACAGGTCAAATACTTGGAGTATTTCATTTTTGATTGCTCAATGTGTGTACTGCGTGTATTTTTCCCCCGCCAAAAGTACTCAGAAGTGACAGTACATCTTAATTATCTGTATTTATTATGTACTAATTAAAGAAAATTTCTAGAATTATCGGCGTGGTATAATTTGGATCATAGATTTTCTTTTTTTCAATTTCTTTAAAAATTCTATTAATGTTGTATAACTTGCGTCATCCGGTCTCCTAAACTCTGATCAAATATTTTTTTTTTATTTCCTTAAAAATTATTGTCGATGTGGTATAACTTGAACTGTTCAGTATTTTTAGGTGATGTTTACAATAGATTATTAAACCCTTAATAATCTATTTTTGCTTAAAGTTGAAAAAAAATATATTATAATTAAAAACACTTAGTATTAAGAAACTATTAAATAATTCACTATAAGCTAATAAAATATAGTGATATATACTTTGAAAGAACAACTTACATCACCTTATAAGCAATTTAAAATATAGATTATTAATTATTATTGATTATTATTAGAGAACTTATAATAAAAGCAAAATTTTCAAACACTTAAAAAAAGCTTTCAACAGCTAGTAATCAGATAAGTTCTTCTCAAAATTAGTTACAAACACTACTCTAGACATAATTCATACGAAATATTTAATTTCCTCTACATCAATTAACCAAAAGAAAAAAAAATAAACTAGGTATATTATCAAGAACCTATGTAGCATCTGGTGGAGTCCTCCACTGATAATTTATAGGGGAAAAAAGAGAGATTATTACATTCATAACCGTTGTAATAATATTCCCTTTTGGGTAGTGATTTTCACCAGAATTTTCCTGCTTTTGTATTGGGTTTAATTATTATAATATTTATGTGCCTACACATGTTGGCCTTTTTTAATGGTAGAAAAGGATAGTTCAAAAATGTTATTCTGAACTTTTTTCAGATGGATGGATCAGTTCAACAACACACTAAAGTTCGCTGCAACCATCAGAACTAAAAAAGGTCACTGTTTAATAATTTTATGCTTACAACAACAAATCATTGTATAACTTGCTTGTAAAGAGTTGGCTGTCTCATTCCTTGTATATTATTTTTTTGGCTTTAGCTATAGATTTACACATCGTGGTATCTTTAGAAAATATGTCATCTTATTTATACTTGGACAACGACGAATTTTACTCTTAAGAAAGCGTATTTTATCATGTAATTTGAAAAGAATTTTTCATTTATTTTCCTTTTTTAGAGTTATTTTGCTATATTTTTGTTGTTTTAGTGTGTATTTTCATCATTTTTGAAAAATCATATGGTTCATTTCTAAATTGCCAGTATCCTCTATAGTAATGACTCTAGTCAGATATGGTATTTAAATCATAGTTACGTGAAAATATTAAAAATACAAAAGACAAAATTATTCCTAATACTAAATATTGTGAATTTAAGGATATAATGATCTTTTTTTTTTTTTAATATTTTCATATCTAAATTTATCTTATTAATTGTCCCACGGTGATTCATGATTTGGAATATTAACCTTAAATCCTTGAAGACAGTACAAGACGACAGAAAATGACAAACGTCCTTGTGCATACTTCTTACACGGCTCTTTGACTATCAATAGATATCGATCTTTTTAACTATATTTTTATATGTTCTATGTAATATTTTCAATTTTTTTTTTTTTTT